>PRKT01001156.1:32479-88924 GCA_003671525.1 Saccostrea glomerata
ACGTGCCTGGTGCCAGAAGCTTGGATAGGCTAAGCCTTGTAAAGCCTACATGTTACGGAAATATATAAGGACACCCCCACCCCCATCCCCTGCACTGCGGCCAAAATAAAACAAAATGCAAGCGTATTGTTGCGGTTTTATGTCATGTATTTTCAGCATTGAATTTTATTTTCTGTTAGCATTTACATGTAGAAATAAAACCCGACCCTGAACTTATAAGGATTCTTTTATCAACCAAAACAAATAAAATCATGTTTGAGCATATTTAATAATATCTATCCATAATTTGATGGCAGGTTAAACAATACATTTATATTATTCCACACTGATAACTGCAATGAGATTATAAGTTCAGTGATAATTGAGTTTTTAGCAAGATAATTGATCTGTTAAGAGACATTCAATGCTGATCGAGCTTTTATAAAAGAGAAATTTCGTCATGGCTTAAAGAATTAATTTGCAGGTAATGCTTAAAACATTTGAACTCCGTATAAAAAAACAACAACAACACGTAAGTACCAAAGAGTTACATGTATATTAAACTTGGAGATCTTGAAAATAAATAGCTATACATGTATATATAGTTTAGAGAACAAAATGATATTTTCTTTCATTTATTATTTCATTTGTTTTGAAAACTCATCTTTTTCAATAGAGTTTTACATTTCTCAATGTTAGATAAAAAGATTCAATATAAATATTTTTATCTACCCTTCATCCTCTCTCTCTCTCTCTCTCATTAGATTTACTTGACCAGCTCTATTAAAGTTAGAACATTAAGAATATTTTTTTTTATTCGGATGTTTTTTGCTTGTTTAATTTCTCTAGAATGAAGTGTCTTTGTGCAATAAGAATATAAGACAAAACAACATTTTTAAATTATAATTTATTTAATTATGATTATAAGGTAGAAGCTTTACATGTTTATGATTTTTTAAAAAATGAAATTCGTCATGAAATTATTTCATGCAAAAAAAAACTATAGATAAAAGACTTGAAAAAAAAAATCAAGTCTGTTCAATTTTGCAGTTTTCTTTTCTTTTTTCTCTTCTTTGTTTTTCCTTTTTCTACATTAACCTTATTCCCAAAGTACAACAATATATTTTTATTTAAAAATTCATAATTATGATGACGATTAAAAGTTTTTTTTATATGGGTAATAAAAGATCTCTTTTATAATCCGGGAGAAAATTCATGCGAACATGCAGCTGAAATGTGAAAAAGTACGCAATTAAAATAATGAATGTCCCTGTCTGGTACCCCTGTTACATCGATTGTTGACATCAGAGTTATCTTTCCTATTTTTATTTATAGAAAATACAAATCTTGACAATCGTTCTTACACATTCTTGCTAGATTTGTAAAAAAAAGTGGAAGATGTATGTTTAGTTTCAACATTTGTACAAACAATTTAACAACAGTTTAAGCAGTATGCACCGATGAATCAATGTTTACATGTGATCGGCGCGATCGCGATGTATATTTTGAGAGTGGTGGAGCGGATCTCAAGGAAGTAAGAAGACAATTTTCCTTTGCAATATTTTTTTTACGATATACCCTGTCTAAGATGTATTCTAAAAATGGTATAAATATGTAAATAAAATTTATCTAGAGTATAAAGGTTCAATATGCTATCAGAAAACACCTTGTCTACAGCTTCTATATATTTTATTACGCATGTAGGAAAACTAAATTGGTATTATAGAGACGTATTTAATAATGTTTGTTAAGAAACCAGTTCTAAATGTTTTTATTTATATCTATTAAAATCAGTGGATTAGGAGATTCAGATATTGATTAAATTAATTTATAAATGAAAATAAATTCCACATGTTGGAAACAGCGATAAAAACTCTGGATGCGTCAAACGTCAAAACACGTGGTTTAAAAAAATCTGCGTCGAAGTTCACCGTCAGTCTGCAACGTCACATCTTTATGACGTTATTTCTCTGTTTTAGCAAAAATGCCATAAGGACCCTTTTGTCATGGGCGCAATCACATATGATTGCGCCCATGAGAAAAGGGTTTTATGACATTTTTACTTAAACAAAAAAATAACGTCATAAAGATGTGACGTTGCAGACTGACGGTGAACTTCGACGCAGATTTTATTTTTCTATCCATGTGTTTTGACGTTTGACACGTCCAGAGTTTTTATCGCTGTTTCCAACATGCGGAAATTATTTGCATTTATAAATTAGTTTAATCGATACCTGAATCTCTTAATTCATTGATTTTAATAGATATAAATGAAATCATTTAGAACAGGTTTCTTAACAAATATCGATTTTACGTCCCCAATATTTAAGGCTTGTACCAATACGGCAATAGTTTTCCAACATGTAACGTTATAAGGTGTTTTTTTCTGATGGGATAATAAACATGTATACTCTACAAAAATAAATTTTATTCTGATATTTAGACTCGTTTAGGATACATGTTACATAGGGGTATATTGTTAAAATATTGCAGAGGAAAATTGTCGTCTTTTTGTGAGATCCGCTCTACCACTCTCAATATACATGTACATCGCGATCGGGTCGATCACATGTAAACGTTGATTCATAGGTGCATACTGATTAAATTTTTGTTAAATGTGCTAAAGGTGAAACTAAACATAAATCTTCCAAGTTTTTAAAAATCTAGCAAAAATGTGTGAGAAAAAAATTGGGGAGACAATTCTGATGTCAACAATCGATGTAACAGGGGCTTCAGAGAGGAACTTTCATACACTACAAATGACACAAGAATTCAATACAATCCATTAAAAATGTTCATAAATGCATAGCGCGAAAGTTCCTCCTCCGAGGGTAAATCTACATCAGCTGTCGTTCTTGGTAACCTCAAGGTATTGATGCATGTGTTTGCAGTTGGTATAAAACCTGACTTTGACTGCGCTTCAACAAAATCTATAGATGGGTGTAGTGTGAATCCAAGCACGGGTTCTTCTGGCGTACCCGTTGTTAACTGCAAAACATGCTGTAAGGACACAGTTCCTCTTCTACCACCTAAAAAGGGAATCATGATTGAAAATGTAGATTTAAAACAGAGTAAAAGGCCATGTTACTTACAGCTGTACTTTTAATTTTGTTTTTTGGTTGATTTTTCAAGACCTAGTCTCCAAAAACTACTAGTATCCTCAAACACCATGCTATAGTATTTGATGTTAACTATAAAACTGACTTGTGATAAATATCGCTGTTACCAACCTATTTGAAATATTTAAATAGTAATGTCTTAATTGTTTTCTTCACAAAATCTTTGTTTCATTGAATAATGTTGCTTAAATACAAGTATCTTACTTGCAATTTCTCGTAGGTATTTCATGAAGGCTGCATACATTGTATTTTCATAGCGTCTTGTATTGGATCCCTCTTCTGCAAACTTTGGTTGCAGAAGTAGGATAAGTGCAATTTCTGTTAAACAGCTCGTTGATGGTTGTTGTAAATATCTGAACATAGGCAACTTTACGCCAACCTAAAATTTTTAATTCGAATTGATCAATAAAAATCATATACACATCAAAAAATGTATACAGAGTACCCAAGAATAACTAAAAAATGGTATACCGTATACAGTCCCAGTGAATCGAGACCAGCTCTCAAATTTGTGATGCACTTAGAACTGGAAGGCACCTCTGAAAATACAAGACTGTGTAACTCCTCATCAAAGAAACGTGGGAGTTTTCCATTTTGGAGAATGCTCAAAGCTACAAATGTAAATATATATATATCTATACATATTTTCTGAATACCGGGTAAAGGGAAATTAACGTGAGCTACTTAATGAAAAATATTTCACTTAAGGTTTATGTATGATTGAAGATTTTTTTTGGTAATGAATTAAAGAATGTTAAACACAATATTTTACAATAATAGATTTAAAATTAAAAAAAAAATAATATAGAAATACTATGTAGTATGAAGTTGCATATAATTCATGCAGAAACATACCTCGCCATAAAATTGTACTTCTAGAGTGAACCTTAGATCATCTATTGCTGTAATCTCTTCGAACGCGGTTGTCAGTATATTAGATCTGTCCACACAAATGTAGTTAGTTTGGCCTTCGATGGTCTGGGAAGGATCATCGATGTCTTATTTTCGTCCAATAACCAAAACGGACTGTAAATATCGTAAAATATCCACAGGATCTTGTATTTGCTGTGCAATACAATACTGAACTGCTTTTGTAGCTGTATCAATAATGCTTACTGGCTGATCACCTACAATGGACAAGATTTCAGCATTAGGATTTATATTTAATCCTCGTTCACTAAAAGTATTTGAGTAGCTCGGTTCATCCATAATGAATAGTAATTCAGAGCTTGCAAAAACAGCAGCTGTGGTTTCCACGTATGTAGTGGAATTTGTAGCAGTGTCCAGTAAAGGATCTGGCAAGTCATCTGTCTCCTCTAGATCTGGTGTGTTTATTACTTGTTCATTTTTCTCCTCTTTAGATTTATTAGATTCTCCAACACATGATTGACAATGTGCTCTTAGCTCTGCCATTGAAAACGAGTCTCCACATTTCTTGCATGTTTCGGTTGCCAGTGATTTGGAACTTTCTAATTTTTTCTTTTTAGATTCAGTTGAGAGATTCATTTGTATTGGTCTGATATAAAGTTTTCCTTGTGAACCAATGCAAGCCTTGAGATTCCTAACAGACCATTCAATGTCAAAGTTAAAATTCTGCTGTTTGATTGACTTCTCATCAATTCAAATCCATTACAAGTGTTTAATTGAGGAAAGCCAAGACATTCATCATTTTCGTCAGTTTCATCAGATGAAAGTTTTTGTATCACTCATCAATCCAAATTTCATTTTTTTTCAGGCCCAATCCTGCTTTTAATAAATGTTCTGTTTCATCCGCAGTGGGGACTCTGGTACTGTTTTTATCAGACAAGCACATCACTGAAACTGTCCAACCTCTGTATGAACGTTTGTTGTCTTGCACACATTTATCTGGATCTGCAACATCCTTCCTTTTCGCACTAGTGTTAGATGTAGAAAATAGCAAATTTCTCTGTCTCCTTAAATGATCCACACCTAGCTCATTCTGTTCTGGTGCTGATGGTTTGCTTGTGGAAGGGATTAGTTGATGTGACGAGCAATCGCGTTTTGTTAATTCATTCACTTTTTCTCTCAGTCCTTCCCGGTCCCCAATGGTTGTCACTCCAAGACAACTAAGCTCACCATCTGTCAAGCTCTGAATGTCACTGATGTCTACTTTTTCCTCATGAAATCGGCCAATAAGATACTGTAATTTCAATTCTTCTAACACAGAATCAATGCTGGACATACTTGAGAGTAAACATTTTACTAAATTAAAAATGTGAAATAAAACCCAAGTTTGTCGAGTCTGGGAGATAGCTTTGTTTCAAATGGCATTATATAACTTATGTACTGGAGGTTCAACAAATAGCACTAAACTTATCTTTCAGCAAAAATTGGAAGTACGATTTCTTGTTTTCATTTAAGAATTTCATTTTTTATATGATTTTGATTTTAGACTTCAAAATCTATCTGACCAATGGGGCATAATACATAAGCCATTCAAATCTGATTCAACTCCAGACTTCCTTGTCTCTAGCCGTTGCATTACATATTGCTATTACATAAATGTCAACATGTTAACCCAGTTCTAGGAGACTCGGAGATCGGGCTAAATTGGCTTTCACCAAGATAAGGTTACAGGTGCATCTAAATCTCCAGTAACTCCTAGGGAACTCATTAAATTAAAATGAAACAGTTGTACAATATATTTCAAAAACTTATTAAATTAACAAATTGATCAATTGGAATTTTTGGGATATTTTATACTTTGTCTATGTAGACAATATCACTAAATGAGCAAATTTAATATAAGCATGCGATCAAGTCTGTATGTAACAATTTTATCAACCTATGCTATAAATCTATTCTAACGAATATGGGAAACGGGAATTATTAAACCTCATGAGCAGGCCTAGATGGGACTCAATGTCAGATATGGGTTAGCGAGATCTGAGAGTGGAGGGGTAAATTGGCCTTCATTTCAAAGACAATTTTAAATGTTGTATTGGGTTACAGGCACATTCCATTTCATTTTACTGCTCTCAGTGGTAATGACTCATACAACAACATCATATAAAAATACATCATATAATGATGTGACCACACCATATAATGATATAGCCACATCATATAATGAAAAACCACGTCATATTATGATTTTACAACTGCATATAATGATAAAACCACATCATATAAGGAATACAAAAGCGCACATAATCACTTAACCACATCATATAATGTTCTAACAACATCATATAATGATATAGCCACATCATATAAAGATTTTTCCACATCATATAAAGATTTTTCCACATCATATATTAATTTTACCACATCATATAATGATTTTACAACTGCATATGATGATTTTACCACATCATATAATGATTTAACCACATCATATTACGATATAACCACATCATATAATGATTTAACAACTGCATATCATCAAAAACTGACCTTAAGGCAGCTGTGGCGTTCCATAATTATACCTGTAATATATTGACGACTACTATAGGCAGAGGAACAAATCTCCAAAAAAAGGTTTAAACCTCCAAATCTATGTTAATTTTAGCAAAAGTAAGCCGTTTTTAACTACTTCCGGTTTGATTTGAGAGGAATTTTTAAGAACCAGTACATTTGGTTTTATTAGGTCACCTGAGTTGACATATTGCTATCCGTGTTCGTACGTCATGCGTGTGTTAAAATTTGAACATTTTCAGCTTCTTCTCTGCAACAACTGAACTAATTTCAGCCAATTTTTGCATAAAGCATCTATGGGTGAAGGGGAACAAAAATTCCTGTCCCCCCTGGGGCCTGAGGGGTGGGGCCAATACCACTAAAATTTATGCAATCTTTAAAAATCTTTCTCTCTACTCCTGGAAATCAAGCAGTCAAACTGTTTGCATGATTGTAATTAGCATTGAATCCTCTACCAAAAATGTGAAATTCATGGCCCTGGGCTCAGGGGTTCTAGTGCTAGGGCTAATTAAGTATATAGTAAAAATGCATTATTTCTTTGAAAGTCTTCTTGCTGCTGGGTATTAAATAAACTTGTAAAGTACATACAGTTATGTAGTTATGATGAGCAAGAGTGCCTTTTCCAAAAATGTGAATTTTATGGCCCCAGGGTCAGAAGTTCTGGTGTTAGGGCGGGGCTCTATTGATTATATAGTGAAAATGCAGTATTCTTTGAAAATCCTTTTCTCTGGTCCTAGGTATTAAATAAACTAACCAAGTACATAGTTATGATGAGCAAGAGTGCCTCTTACAAAATTGTGAATTTCATTGCCCCAGGGTCAGGGGTTCTGGTGTTAGGGCGGGGTCCTATTGATTTTATAGTGAAAATGCACAATTACAATTTCCAAGCTTTTCTAATCCAAACCCCAATAATAAATTTATAAAAAAAATCAAATCCAGAAATAATTATGATATGCGACTTTACTACTAATTGAGTTAATATTTTGTTTAATTGTCAGAACGGATTAATGTGATACTTCAAGAAAAGGTTTAAAAATATTCACTCAAGAAATCTTATCTTAAAATAATCAAGATATGTGATCTCTTGAAGAATTAATAATTAATTAGGCAATTTATCAATATATTATTTTAAAGAACAATTGGTAAATTCGGATCCTGAAATAATCAAGATATGTGACTAAAACCAAAATTTCAGAATTAAAAAGACTAGCAAATTACCAAAGATAAATAAATAAATTTGTTAATTAATTTCAAACTCTAATAACTAATTAAAATCTCAAAGAGTTTTACTTCAAACGTTTAAATTTAAGAGACAGACAAAATATGCCCTACGTTTCAGAACATGTCAAGAAGCAGAATAACCCGGATTTACAGAACTTTTCGTATTTATATTCCGTAAAGACAAATTACACTCCGTTTCCATACGAATTCGTAAAGATTCATACGGAAAAATGTATTCGAAAAATTGTTCCCGGGTAAAAATACAATTATCATTGCAAATATTATAGGAATTGACCCGGAAGTAAAGGTCAACCTAGACCAATATACACAAAAATATATAAGAAATACTGCAATTTTACCGTAAGTAAGTGAAATAATTAATATTCATCGAAATCATTCTTGAGAAGTCATTATTATTCAAGTACTTTGATTATATCCTTTATATATAGCTTTAAATTCGTAAAATAACTATGTCTATACAACATGTGTCAATCCGACTTTCCTCCTTTAAACTTTTAAAACGGTATCAATTAATACTTATCAAAGATGACAATTCAGTTATATTTTAAATTACACTCAGGTAAAATATAATTAGTTAATATATAAAACAATTCATATCATATGTGATACATATTCATCATTTACAGTAATATGTTCATTTAAAAATAAAAAGGGATCTTTCCAAAATACATAAATACTTCATCACACCCCTCTCGTAAAAAGTTTCATGTCCCTATGAAGAATTTCAAAAAAATATTAACAAAACGTATTTACAACATTAACATGGACATTATTAATAATTTTATGTATAAATTATCTCCTAAACCCAAACCTAGACCCCCCTCTTGAAAACTTCGTTGGGCTCCTTCTTATTGGTGATCTGTCTCTCCTCCTATTAGGACTTCCTCCCTATTTCTTGTGGTTGTATAAGCATTCCTTTCTCTCCTCTCGATAAGTTGTCGTAACATTTCATTCTGGGTCTTCATTTGGTCATTCATAGCGCCGACCACTGTGTATATTTTAAAAAAAGATTCTGATTCGTTTTTCTAGTTCAGGCAATACCCGATCGATGACTCTGCCAGGCCTACCGTTCTTTTCCTCCTCTGACTGCTTCTCTTCCTCTCTTTGTGCGCTCTTCATTCTCCATCTGCCCTTCCTTCTCCGTATGCCTTGTCTTCTCTGTCTCTTTATGCCCTGTCTTTTCAGTATGCTCTGTCTTCAATAGCTCTGACATAGAAAAAAGGAAGTTTTATCCCTTTGTTTTTCATCATTAACAGAAATATAAAGGCGTAGAAGGAAACAAACAAATAAATAAAGTAATTGATACAGTGCTGCTATCCTATAAGTTGACATGGGATGGGATTGGATAGGATATAGGATTCAGGATATAGGATTTAGGATTCAGGATTCACGATAGAACATTTATGAGGGCAATCCTATCCTATCCTATCCTATCCCATCCCACATCCTTCAGCCAATCAGATTCAAGAACAGGTTTATTAATTTTACAGAACTATTTTAAGAAAACGAAAAAAAACATAAAACCCTTTCATGGAAAGTATCGTGTCGTATGCGAAACAATTATCTATTATATGTTTATATTTTGCGAATTTAGTTACGTACGATTTAATCGTTGTGAATAAACCGGATATATTGCGTCCATTCAGCAAGTCTGGAGAGAGGGTCGAGTGTCTGATGGTGTTTTCGTTTGATTGCTCGAAAATACATCGTTTACCAACTGTTTGCGTTGATTGTAAGTGTACATTGGTGTAACAAAGATGACTATAAAGAAAAGGAGATTGTTTAATGTTTATCTTGGAGTATTTACGTGTCTGAAGCCTGCCATAACATTCGCCGGGATACGTCGAAACCGAAACGTAAGTACATATACTATTTTTACAGGCATGTAGCTGTGTGTTCTTTAAAAAAACAAAAACAAACAAATTATCGACGACCTACAAATGACAGTTTAATATTTCTTGTAACATTTTGTTGCTATTTTAAACTATCTAAGCAACCAGCTAGCTATATACGTGTACAAGAATCGCTAGCCTAGTATTTTTCTACAAGTTAAGCACATAAATCATGCGTATATTTGTGTATGTGAAGTCCCTTTTCCATCCTTTGAGCAGTGTCTATTGAATATGGTAGTATGTTTTTTTTTTCTTCCCAAAAAACACTAACATGACTTAGCAAACCATATGATATATAGAACTGTGTGGTGGTCAGACAAGTTGAATAGAGGGCCATGAATTCATGTAGTCGCAAAGTTTTCTACAGTCAGTATCTTATATATTGGCAATTCCATCCGATCTCCTCATTCCTAGTACATGTAGTACCTGACTACCATGCTGATTTAGAAAAATTTATTTGCTAGACATCCCACCGTCAATTCTTTATTTTTGTCTTTATCATGTTAATTACATTAAGTCATGGGTCTCCCATCGTCGCAAACCATGGACACATGAATGCAGTACGATCCCCTCCCATTCTGGCCGTGGTTGCATGAGACGAGAATATCTTGTAGCTCATTAAAGTATAGCGTAAATATTTAAGATTATGACACTTTTTGTGATCAAGCAGCCACAGGTAGGAGAGAGCTATATGCGGAGTCAGGACTGTGGCTTGAGACGATGCACGTCTCTCATCTCAGGAAATGATAATTCAGTCTACACAATATTCCTCAATGGAGGTTCATATATTTATTGAATGGCTCTTTGCAGGAACGATAAAATAAGTATAAACGAAGTACATAAAGAAAGTACAAATGAAGATGACCTGCAATGAAAATGACACACTCGTACAAATTTACACCCACTAATATTTATTTAATTTCAAGAGCTTAAAATCAGAATTAGTATTAATTATTCTTACCAGTTACACCATGGCGAGGCACTAAGATTCCGTAAGGAATTTCTTAGATAAACTGCTATCACAGAGATTTATCGTATGAGAACATCTAACTAATTTTATCGTCCAGATTTAAAAGGAAGAGTCCATGCATAAGTATATATACCAGGACTCACACATGCGTACAAAACTACCACACCCTATACGTACTGGTTTTACAACTCACACCCAGGATAATAGATCATAAGACAATCACATGACAAAGACTCAAGTGACACGGAACTCCGGACAAACCAGAACAGTCAACACAATACAAACTCAATGACAATGAATGACCAGGTATGCATGAATGAATTTAGTCCAGTTATCTTATTTATTACATTAAGTTACTACTTACCAGGCTAGCTGTACTTATCTAAATGAACTAGATCTATACATGTCAAGAATATATTCAAAGGCTCCCAATGTTAAATTTAAGCCTAATTTCTGTTCTAAAGTCCGTAATCCTGTTAGTCTAGAAATTATCTTTAAGTTAATGTATGATTTATATCCATTAAACATGTTAAACTGAGTAAACGGTTAAATTTTTTTTTTTTTGAATTTTCCAAACATGTATAAACTGCGATTTGAGATTTTTGAGTGATAAATACACGTATAAATGACAATTCAACAAGTTAATCAATATTTCTTAATTTCAAATGTTCCTAAAGATAAACTTGTACATGAAGGTGAAGATGCACATTAATTCTACAGTATATAGTTTATAATAAACACAAACCTTATACATTCTCTGATAATTAAAAAAAATGGAAAATTTCAGAAGTTTTATTTGTTAGATACACATTCATCAGAGTTAATGTAGTTAGCAATTAATAAAATATATAAGTCAGTAATTAAAATAATTATTCTGGTGGGGTTTTTTTTTTGTCTAATAGTGTCAAATGGACACTGTCCTATTGTTTGTATGGTCACTGTTTGTATATCCTCTCTACCAGTCCTCCCCACTAGATACATGTATGGCTTCCATGTGTCACCTTTGTATATTCCAAACACAGTGGAAATTGATAAACTAACAATAAAATATTTCATTTTATTTAAATCACATTATATTATTATATTATGATAAAAAAGCAGTTAAATCGGTTGATTGTATGCAATTGAACCATTTCAACATGTTCAAGGCTATAAATGAATAGTTCATAATTTGTAATCTGTGTTTTAACTTGTAAGTTTATAATTAAGCACATCATCACGATCATTAAGTGACACAGTACATAAAAAGTACATCTCGTAGTTGTTTATATCCATATTTTTTTTGGAATGTTTCATAATAAGCTGTTCACTTTGATTTATAAAAGATAAGTCAATTGCATTAAATCATCCAAGACATAGTCATTACTGACCCTGAAATTATCTCATATTAAGGGAATAAATTAAAAAAGACAATTACATACAGTATTAGAAATTTATTTACTGGAATCACTTACAAGGTATATTACACCATTCATATTAATGTTACATGTTATGACTTAAAAATTGTAGTGTTTAAACATTAATTATAAAAAAAAGATTATGATTAAGTTAAAACGTCATGTTGTTATTTGGTTGATAAATTGATCAGGACAGAACAAAATGAAATTAAAGTCTGTTTCTCGATCTTATGTTCTGAATCACACTTAAAAACAACCAGGAACAATTATTACATTTTGTTATAGCTTCTTAATCATGTTAATTATGATTAACCAAGCCATTCATAATTATATTTTTTGATGTTGAAAGAAAATTTTAATTCTACAAGTTTATCCTATATGGACATTCATTTTTTCATAACTCTTTCATTTTGTTAAATGCAGCAAAATTAATATTTTCATTAAAGGGTGTGTAATACATTGCTTTAGATTGTCTCAATGAATCTAATGAATGATCCTGATCATGCTGATATGGCCACAAATTTATAAATATATTTATATATGTGTGTATAAATTTATCTGAAAAATGACTAAATTGTTTAAGTTTAAAAATATCGGGATTTTAAACAAATAATTCTTTTTTTTTTAACATTGAAACTATAAACAAGGTGTGCATGTTTATGTTTTGTATATTGACACACTAAGTGTAAGAAGTTATGTAGAAGTATACAAAGTTTGTTGTTTTAACACTTAAGAAGCCAATTATGGTTGGGATGCCACCAATTAACGAAGGTCTCTCTACCTGGCACATTGAATCCCTGACAGTAGGTATTAGGGGTATACAATTTCTGATTGGATGATAGACTAAGAAGACATCTTAAATTAGATGGTTTTGCTGATTTGATTGGTTATATTTGTACTAGAGTAATAGTATATTTAAGACAAAAATTCAGAGTGTCATCTTTAATTCAGATTGCCTTGAGTGAAAGAGAACACAGCAGACAGCATGCCACGCCGTCGTCTTGGACCATTACGTAAGTAATATTTTTATATTTGAAGTTAGGCCAATAGAAAAAAATACTCTTGTTTTCTGTCCCATGGCCAAAAAAATATCGTAGGTTGGCAGAGAAAAAAATATTTTGAGCAAAAATTTTATTTTCAAAACTCAATCATATATTAACAAGAAAACAGTATGTTAACAGTTTACAAAACATTAAAGTTTGTTAATAAAGATTTATAAATTAAAGATACTAAACATGCTAAAGGTATCCTGTACACTTGTAATGTTAGTATTTAAGTTCCGTCAATATTGTTGGTCAATTTTTGTGCTTCGCTTCAGAAAAATAACCCCCCAAAAATAAAAATGTACAAAAAAAAAACAACTTTTAGGGTCGGTAAAATGTAGGGTAGTTCGGGTGATAGGAAACAAGAGTAAATTTTATATTGGCCTTGTTTAAGGATGAATTCTAATTTGATTTATCATAGTTTAGCTATTGTTTTAAAACTTTCATCATGTCCAAATGCAGTATATGCCCAAACTGAAAAAAAGGCAGACTGTAGCAAATACATAATAGATCTATTAGTCTACATGTTCTAAATGTATCTTTATGTTACACATTTGCAATATAGGAACCAAAGGTTTATAGTGATGCATGTACCTACAATTTGATTGGTAGTGTTAGAATAATTTGGTATCATATGACTGATACTTGAGAGCTAATGTAATGTAAAGGTGTCTGTCTACAGTCCATTTGTAAATATTCTTAAAATGCTACTTCTGCAGCATGTATAGCCTTGGTCTGATTTTATATACACATTATCCGGGGATACAAGTAGTCTAGACCAATGTATAAAAAACAGAATCAGGATTGAAACTTTGCATTTGTTTTAAGATGAATATAATTTAGTAGTATGTTATAGCCTTTGTGTCTGTCCGTTCATTTGTCTGTCTGTTAGCTTAATTTTTAGCTTCCTAACTTTAATGTTTACAAGTATTTAATACTTTTAGGCCTAAAAAAGGGCTCATGTGTGAAAGGGGCACTACGGATTAGGTGACATGCATTTTTTGCTCCCCTACCTTGCCTTTAGGTATTAAGTAATCAAACTAAGCAGCTGATAAGTGTATTGTTGTAATGATCATTGGTGCCTCTTTCAAAAGTGTGAATGCCATAGCATCTGGCTTAAAACGAATCAAATTCAGTCACCAGAAAGTTGTTGCATAATGCTCAGGTGACCTATAAGGCCCATGGGCCTCTTGTTTAATCATATATTTTATTCCTTTTCTTTGCTTCTTAGGTACTTTCAAGGTTGTCAACACCAGTTCCAACAAAAGACAAAAGAATCACTGTTCAAGAGGTAATCTTGTCTATTACTTTAAAAGAATCTTCACATTTGAACCTCTTTCATAATGAAAAGCCAATGTGATTTGCCTAAGAAAGTTTAATTGATAGTGTAATTATAAATGTATGGCATATTAGTTTGGGATTCATACTAGAAAATATTAGAACAAAAAACATCGAACTAAATCATTCTACAAATAAATGTGACTGCTTCCTTTAATTAAGTGAATTAAAAATATGGCCCTACATAAATTGGTCTGTTCATTATCTCAGTAACAATTGCACACATTCAACTCGATTTGACTTATTAATGTGTCATATGAATTAGCCAGTCATGCATGTGTTTGACTACGGTCCAATGATTTAGTTCTCCCTCTTTAACTTAAAAAAAGAATTTTATTAGAATTGCATATGTTAGGGTTTTTTTCTGAACCAGAAAACGCAGGTCAGATTATTCCTGACAGTTACCCCTCTTGAGTTTTGAACTTGGAACAATTTGAATGTTCAATTCATCCTCCAAAAAATCAAATTTTAATTCTAGTACTAGTTATTTGTTTTTGTCAAAAGAAGAAAAGCTCATGTAATTCCTTTTTTTAACAGAAAACTGGACCTGAAGAAAGAAGCTCATCTGATGAAGAGGAACATTTCCCTATAGATATAGAGGTAGGCAGTATGTTTAGTATTCTTTATTAGAGTTAGGGGTTGGGGATGAACATTAATTTTAATCCACTGTCATAATAGGGTATTTAGGAATAAACATGTCCATCTGTCTGTCTTACTCTAGCTGTTAGTATAGCTGTTTGTGCAAATGTTTCCAGTCAATATCTTTCATACAAAGGAACATTAGAATCTACTACTTGACACTATGATTGATCATGACCTAAAGGGGTGTCAATACATTGACCAAAGGTCATTTTAGCTGCAGATCTGTAGCGTTATGGTTTTATATATTTGTCTTTGACCATAACGCTACAGATCCCGTAGTGCAAAAAAAGTGCAATTTACGGCGCAATATTTTTTGCGCTCTTTTCTCCAGTCCAGCATCTGTCAATCAACTACCTTTTAACTCCAAATTCTAGACACATTTAATTAATCGGTGTATTTTATCCATCTCCCAACCCTTTATAGTCGTCTATACAAATGATAAACTCGTTTGATTAAAATTATTTCTTAGATAACTGAAATTTCACTTCAAGCGAGTTTATTGCCTGTAGAGACAACTATAAATGGTTGGGAGGTGGATAAACTATACATATTGGCCACAAAATGTGTCTAGAATTAGGAGTTAAAAGGTAGTTGATTGACCAATGCTAGAAAGTGGAGAAATTCTCCCCCAAAGAGCGCAAAAAATATTGCGCCGTAAATTGCACCTTTTTTGCACTACGGGATCTGTAGCGTTATGGTCAAAGACAAATATATAAAACCATAACGCTACAGATCTGCAGCTAAGGTCATTTGTGCTAGTTCTCACTTTAGCAAGTTCAAGTTCATTAAAAGAAGTTAATGAATATTTCATCTAAAATCTACATGTACTTCTTCATACAAACATAGCTCATAAGTCATGTGCAAATTCAAGGTCACTGAAAGTAAAAATTCATTAGTCATTTTTGACCCATATCATATTTAAAACTGCCTTTTCATCAATGGCCAATTAAATTTTTATATTTAAGTCTTATGTTGACAGGATGAAAATGATTTAACTTTTTAACAAGCCTATAAAGAGAATTTGGCCTAAGTAAAGAAATTGATAGATCATTCGCAGAATGGGGAGGATGCCAATTTTGCAGAATTACATGCTAATTTAAAAGCAAATTTAAACAAGATGTGTTTGTGAAACACTATGCTCCCGGCGGCACAAAGTTCGAAAAACGCAATTTTTAGCTTAAAGGTCAATGTCAAGGTCACAAGGTTATTTACCTTGATATCATTTGAAAGAACTTAATTAGTGGAGTATGCATACCAAATATGAAGTCTCTATCTCTCATGGTTCAAAAGAAATGGCGAAGGTACGAAAAAGCTATTGTTAGCATAAAGGTAACAGGCAAGGTCACAAGGTCAATGACCTTGAAGTCATTTACAAGAGCTTAATGAATGAAGTAAGCATACCAAATATGAAGTCTCTATCTTTCATGGTTCAAAAGTTATGGCAAAGGTTAAAGTTTGAAGACAAAAAAGCTATTTTTAGCATATAGGTCACAGTCAAGGTCACAAGGTCATTGACATTGGTATCATTGGAAAGAGTTTTATTAGTGCAGTATCCATACTAAATACGAAGTCTCTATCTTTCATGGTTCAAAAGTTATGGTAAAAGTTAAAATTTGCAGAAAAAAGCTATTTTTAGCATATAGGTCACAGTCAAGGTCACAAGGTCATTGACCTTGGAGTCATTTGAAAGAGCTTCATTAGTAGAGTATGCACACTAAATATGAAATCTCTATCTCTCATGGTTCAAAAGTTATGGCGAAGGTTAAAGTTTGCAGACAAAGTGAAACAGACAAACAGACAGACAGACAGACAGGACAAAAACAATATACGCCCCGGATCTATCGATCCGGGCGCATAATAAAAAAAACGTGCCAAGGCAATATGGAAACTAGTATTAGTAGTATACTGTTTAAAATACCTATCCTTTACAAAGTATTCTGGTGATGGAGTTTATTACTATGATAGTTGACCTTTTGACCTCCATAAAAATATTTTAGGTCTTTTTTAGCCAAGAAGTAAAAGTTTTGTAAAATTCCATTGCAAATGTTCAAATGTCTCACAGTCTTGCACAGAAAGAAAAGTGTTACAGAGAGACAGAATAGTGGGTGAATGGGCAGACAGACTGAAATGTTTAGTGAAAATGTTTTTTGGAGGCAAAAATAAGCAAAACGAATCAGCTGATAAGAACTAGGCAAATGAGCCGAAGGCTCAGATTTGCTTCTATGATCTAAATTTGTCTGTTGTCATCATTGTCTTTGTTGTTGTCGTCACAAATTTCAACCAAATTTGCCACGAAGTACCCTTAGGTGAAGGGTTTGAAGTTGGTTCAATTAAAGATCCTTGCCCTCTTCCAAGGGGAGATAATTATAAATTAATGATTATTATATATTAATGTCATATTTGATAAATTTTCTCATAAATAACCACGGGGACAGAAAAGTAATGTAGATTCAAGTTTGATTAAATCATGGCCCCCTGGGGTTGGGTGGGGCTACAATGGGGGATCAAAGTTTGACATAGGGAAATAAAAAAATTTCGTGGAACAATGTGCAGATTTCAATCCGAATTTCCTCTGTTGGTACACGTTAGTCTATTGAGCTCGCTACACAGGTGGCGATTCGTGAGCGATGTGGCCCGTGGACTACAATGAGGGATCAAAGTTTAACATAGGAATACATAGGGACATCAAAAAAAAAAAAGAAGAACTGCAAAGCCATGATTGGTTTTAGTTATAATGAAGCATCATCTTGTACTGTAGATTCAATTTTATTCAAATCATGACCTTTGTGACAAGGATGGGCCCATTATGAATGATAAGAGTTTTAAGTACCTGTTTTTGAGAAAAAAAGGGATTACATAGAAATATACTTGAGCGATATGGCCACTGGGCTTCTTGTTAAATTACCCTGCCTTGCCTTAAGGTTCATAAACCCTCTGCTTACTCATATAAAATGTTTCTTAAAGATTTATAATTTTCCAAAAGAAAATTATATACTTAATGAAATACAAACACTTTTATCGTGGCTTGTGGGTCAAAATTTGACAAAAAAGGCACTTCAACTTGACAAATTAATAAAGGAATAATAGAGATTTGTGTCATTAGGAGTTATCTCTCTTAGCAGAGTATCAATGTACTTTAAAATAGTTGACGATAGCAACACTCAACACGCAACATTAAAAGATATCAAAAGTCTTAGAGTCTTTTTAAATCTTCTTCATTCCCAGGTTGATCAATAAGGCCATTCTTAAAAAAATTGTTTGTTTGGAATTGCCGCCTGAAGGGTTTCAGATACAGGAGGGAGGGAGGGAGATTATTATAATTTTTTTAATTGTTGATAAATTTTATTTTTTTTTTTAGATAGAAAAAGTCTACATTTTTCTGTCTACTGTCAACAAAAAAAAAACTAATTTTGCATAGATCTGACACTTCATTTCAGTGTTTGTATAGTGCATGTAATAACGGCCAAAAAATTTGATGTAAAAATTAAATAAAAAAAAATATCTTCCTAAATTTGGTCAATAAAATGTTTTTAAGGAGGGGGCATTACAATGAGGCGGGAGACAATTCCAAACAAACTATAATTTTATTTTGGCCTAAATATCAAAGTATCCCCATGTTGTATCAAATCGAACAGAGTATCAGATTAATAATATGAGGTTAGAATTTAATTTATCATGCAAATATTAAATTCTAAAAAAAAAATCAATAATCTAAGGCTAAAATGGTAAAGTGAGCTTTGTGGTCCATGTCATGAGTGTCTTGTGCTCACTCATTGTATAACTATTGTCCAAATGCTTCCTGTTTAAATTTTCCATTGAGTTCTTTAAAGTAAATCTGAATTCATTTTTTTTCTTAGGCTGATGGTAGAAGAATTAAAGTTCTTTTCCAAGGTGGAGGAGATACCACAGATGAAATAGCTACGCCAAACAGGCCTCCATGTTATACCAGTGACCTTACAGCAGATCAAGCCGATGTCATACAGCTTCAGGTCGAAAATGACGCCAACCATCGTACAAACTGTGCAACTCAGACTGATGCCGTCGTTGTCCTAAGCAGTGATAGAGACATTAGAGCCGCAAATGCCAGGACAAGTGTTTCCCTGTCGAGGTCTAAGATGGACGTGTGGTCCACTCCCGCTGTGAAGGAACATTGCTTGGAAAAGTTAGACCTTATTCAGCAGACCCAGGTGGAGACCAACAATAAGCTCAGCAGACTTCTGGAACTTTTTGAAAATCCTCCACAAGAGGTTAGTGGGCTCAGTGACTACTTGAGGCAGATGACAACCCCATGCACTACTTCGAGATGCCCTCCTAGTGTAATCCAAACAGACAGAAGTGCCAGTGAGACAACCCCATGCCCTACTTCGAGATGCCCTCCTAGTGTAATTCGAACAGACAGAAGTGCCAGTGAGACAACCCCATGCCATACTTCGAGATGCCCTCCTAGTGTAATCCGAACAGACAGAAGTGCCAGTGAGACAACCCCATGCCCTACTTCGAGATGCCCTCCTAGTGTAATTCGAACAGACAGAAGTGCCAGTGAGACACAAAATCCCAAAAGGAAGCCTCTTAGTGCCATTGAACTTTTTGAGAAAGAAAACTGTCAGCCATGTGAAGGACCCCCTACCCCAGATGACTTGTTCTCAGACAGACCGGTGGAAGAGGATGGTGATGTAGAGAGGGATGAAGAAAACACAGAAATTGAGGAGGACAAGGAAAATGAAGAAAATCGTGTGGAAGAGGTGCCTCTTTCTGTTGGAATTTCAAGGACAGATGTTGTTTCTGCATTTTCATCTGTAAACAACACCATAGTGCTTAACTGCCCATCAAATGCAACCATCCATAATGTTAGTTCGCCAAAGGACATTGTGCCTGGAAATTGTGAATTTGTGGTGAACAAAGAACTTCAGCAGACAGCTAGAAACTCAGCTTGTTCCGCCGGTAACTTCCTTTGGACAATGACAAAGATCCTCTTCAATGAGGAGGAATTGAGCCGAAACATGAACTTTTCTGGGCGAAAAGGAAAAGAAAAGATGTCCCCTAGGAGAAGACACAGCCTCGTTCATCTCTATGTAGAAAACTACGACAGAAGAACAGATGGTCTGATGAAGGCAATAAACTCGGTGAACAATGGGTTGCTGCAGAAGAGGAAGAAGTAAAGAAATCTTCAGGATCTTTGGACTACAAATACTAGTGTTTGGTGTTCGACTCTTAATTGAAAAGTTGCCCTAAGATCAGAATTTGGCTGGAGGCATATATGATTTTGATTTTACTACAATACATGTGTATTTCAGTATTATTTGTAACACATAGTTTTTTTTCTAAATTAAATTTAATAAGATATGAACATAGACTTGTAAAATATTGATGTTCTTTTATTAAATAATAAATGTTATTTTAGTATTTTTTTTCTTTTCTCTTTCACAGTTAATACTGTATACAGGGTTATTTTCACCTTTTCACACTTGAAAACAATTTTCCCCATTTTAAATTCACCCAGTTGCAATTCTGTTGATGAAATCATGCTGTGTATTTCAAGATTAATTCCCCCACCTATGGGTTAAGGGGGTCAAAAATAAAATGGGCCTGAAAATTTCCCTGTATACAGTATTTAGCAAATTATGTCAGGAAGTAAATGTTTTGGGTTTTTTTCAAAATCAATATACATTTGCTTTTCAGTCCATCTGCTGAATCACAAGAAACCTGATTATATTTCTTTGGGAGGGGGCTCTTTATCTACAGATACTTTTTTCCTGTGGTATTTTCAATAGATAATTTTGTGATTAGAAGGAAGAAATTATCTGGGAAAGAGTTATCCACCATTTACCTCAAGCCTAAGATCATAAACTGAGAATAGATTTAAATCAAATTTTCACACAAATATAAATTTTAAAATAATTTTGATGAATGAAGAAAGTGTTCTGTCATGTGTATATAAATTTGAATAAAATATTAAAATTTGAAAATTAAAATTTTGATTTAAGTCTATTCTCAACTTATAGTCTTAGAGCAGATCTCACTTCAGTTCAAGTATTTTCTCAAAACAAATTTAAGGACACATTTATGGTATCCAAAACATATACAATTAACACGTGTTGAGATTTTTGAATTAAGATGATTTTATTCACAATGCACACTAAGATCCTTCCATACTTGTCAATGATATGAGCTGGAACTGCCAATACAATAAGCATAAAAATATTTCTGAAAAGACATCCATGTTAAAACAATGTAAAACAACATAAATTGATATGCATGAATTATGTAATACTGGAAGAGTATGCCAAACAACAAACAAAAAAATAAAAAAAAAGTATTTTCAAAAACCCCTTGTATGTACAGCTTTTATATTTCAAACACAGTGAACCTGTGTCACATTTATTGACAAAAATTGTGCATATAAATGTTAAATGTCCAATATTCAGGTTTGTCTGCAGAGATACCAGTATTCCATGTACATTAAGTGCATCAGATAGTAAAATGTATTTACATTTTGGAGAAAAACTGTGTGTACAAATTTCCCCTTTATTAACATCATTTAATATTTGCTCAAATCTTATACCCAAGTATATTGAACGAAAAAAAAGCGGACGAAACAAAATTGACTATAGACAAAAATAATACTAATCCTATGAACATATGTATATATTTATAACAAGACATTTACATCAGACACAATCATATCTTAATACACATTCTCTTAATTGTTGGTACCTACTTTACATTATCAGTAATGGTTTACTGTTGGTAAACAATGGTATTTACAGATCGAATAGTTCAGTTAGCCACTTAAAAGTTTGTTGCCTCTCCACCATTTAGAATGACTTGTGGAATCACTCGATGTATGTGGTCGATGTACTTTCCACACTGTTCTGTAGTTAGGTTCTCCCAAAACGATCGGATGCCATTCACAAGCTCATCTCTCGTCTTGGGCTTGATCTGGGTCTGGAGATGATGCTTCATTGATGATCAGACGTTCTCGATGGGGTTTAGGTCAGGAGAGGAGGCTGGTGTCTTCATGACGCTTGTTAAGATACCATTCTCATTCATCCATTCTCTCGTTGACCTACTCGTGTGTTTGGAGTCATTGTCCTGAAGTAGAAATAAAAAACAAATAAATATAATGAGGTCATGAGACATAATTTGAGCCAATGCATAATTCCTGCTCTAAACGAAAGATAAGACATTCAATTTCCAGATTTTGCTATATGAGAAAAAATACTTGGGTCAGCACAAAGTAGAAATAGTAGAAACTCTTTCTTGAATGGTTCAAATGTTAGTTAAGTTACAGGAATTGCCCTAATTAAAGTTATGTAACACATAAGATGTATCTACTTAAGATGTATCAACTGCAAATAATAGCAGATTAATCTGATATAGTTTTCAAGTAAATAAGTTTTAAGCCCAGTGTGAAAATCATACTTTTGTGTCTTTTACATGAACCCAAACAGGAGATTACTGTAAAATAAAAGTTACTCACACGCGTGAAATATTAATGACTATTGCGACCTACTTTGAGTCGCAAATATTAATTTCCATGAACAATTTTTTTGCTTTGTTTTGAAGAAAATGTTTCCTTGTACGTGAAAATTAATTGTCTTGGATTGATTTAAACTGAAGAATTGCAAATAAAAGATGACACAAATAATAGTTGTTTTACAGTAAATCTTAGAAGCCTAATCTTTATATGTAATTTTTATCAGAAAGTAAAAAAAAATATATTTATTTACCTGATAAAATCGAAATCCTTCAGGAAACTTCTCCCTCACAAATGGCAAGAGATTGGCCCCCAGAATCCTTTGGTACAGGGAAGAGTTCATGATGCCGGTGAATATGCATATAGGGGTCCTTCCTCTGTATGAAATTCCTGCCCAAACATGGACCTGAAAAAAAATTCAATGCATTTGTCAACAATTCATCACTTTTCAAACAGTAGCTTGCACCATGTTGACTAATTTGAAAAGAAAGCAAGGGGTGTTTAGATCAGATGTGATTCAATTTGCTCCACTAATTAAATTTTTTTCTTCTCTTTTTATTATTTTAAAAGCAGATAGGTGTAATTAAAAACATAATTAAAACATACATGTATTGTGGCATAAAAATATATTATATTTCATTCAAGTATATATTTATGTTACTGAGCTTTGAACTAAAAACACACCAACCATTAGACAACAGACATCTGAAGTCTGTCATCTGTATCTACTGTATATTATCATAGCAAGCAACAAATACAAAGGGCACATTGAATTTGATATGCTATTCACATTCCGAGAAAAAATAATTCTACTCTAGCATTGAGTACTTGATAGTAGATGCTCCTTTAAAGTGACATAATCAAAAAATAGCAACATGATGAGTGTTGAATATTGGCACAGATCCTTGTTTTGCTACAATCTTTCTATAGAAATTGTTACTTAGTGTATTTGAAACACCTTTAGTTACCTTATTACATTGCTTTGGCCTTGATCGTTTGCGTGTTGACATCTGCATCCCTGCGGTACAATGGTGGAAAAAAAGCTTTCCATGAGCATTCATTTCCACAGAACTTTCATCAGCAAAGATCACATCATGGAAGTTCTCATGTCTCCTGAACATCTGACAGGACCATTGCATTCGAGCCTGAAAATAAAATAAAACATTAAATAGTTTGAAGGCACTTCAAAAAAGTGTGAAATTCTTAGTGCATCAATATTATTAAACAAATAGTATATCATTATTATATACAATAAAATAAATTAATAGCGAGCGCAGCGGCCCGTCACTGCGAGCTCTTAAAGCAACGCCTGTGCAAAGAGAAAATTCGGACTACTGCACATTCATTTGATAGAATTTTTTGATGCAGTAATTTAGACCCACAATGCAACACTTGTTAAAGCTACGTTAAAGCTACGTTCTCGTGAGAATAGCAGCAAAAGTTCTACTAAATGTAAACATGCCCTGATTTAATGGATAAATATTGTAGATAAATAGCAAACAAAACGTTCATAATCTATTTTCAGCTTTGGGGGAAATGTAACTTCTATACGACGTCATGTGACATCAGAGTCTATAGACGCATCAAATGTCACGTGCAGTTTGACGCACGAGCCAGATCTAAATTCTAATAAAATAAACATCTGCGCTCGCCATAACGGTCGCACCGTCAACATATTAATAGTGTAACAGTAAGCATGGTAAGAAACATTTATTTGTACCATTTATTTCCTATTAAATAAATGTCACATTTGTTTCTATTTTTTTTTATTTTATTTCAAACAGGAAATAGTAACTTTGTAGGCATTATTAAGAATTTGGTGCTTTACAAAATCAACTATTTTGAAAATATTAAAAATGATCATGATTGTGTTCTCTCAAATTTCGCCGAGGTAAATGTTTTTCTAAATTTAAAGTCCAGTTGTCTTTACCTAGTTTATTTGATTTTAGAATGGTCTACTTTATAGCTTGTTTGGTCTACTTTATTACAAACGAACAAAAACAAAAACAAAAAATCCTGAATAACACAGATGAAATAACATAACGTTCGTACTTACCCGCTTGTTGGCATGGCTGATCTGCTGGCAGTACTTCCCAGTGTTGCTGCTCCACCCCATTTCTCGTCTGGCTTTGTTGACCGTGGACAATGACACACTCACATGGAACAGTTCTCTTAACCGGGTTCTAATTGCTTCAGCCGTTAGTTCCTTATTTTGGGACATCCACACGTGAATAAATTGTTTATGCACCAACAACAGTTTTCGCTTCGTCACAAACTTTGAGTGTCTTCTCCTCACGATTGTCCCATGTCTTAAGAACTTGTAGATGGCCTCTCTAGAAACACTAGTCCCATGGTGGATCTTCAAAAGTCTCTGAATTTCTGCAACAGAACGTCCTTCTTGTCGATAACGACACACACCCGCTTTTACGTCTATTCTCATCCGCGCCATTTTGGAAAGTGAAGTCGGTCGAGCTCGGAATACTCAATTTAGTTTTTCGAGCTCGATTTTAGATAACAAAATTCACTGAAATATTAATACAGTCCTGTTCATAATATTTATCTTTTATAGTCGAACATTTACTGCTATATCGGTGCTAAAAATTGTATTTAAATATTAATTTCGTTTTTTCATTATTGATTCCGATTTTTTACATTCCCGATAGGATAGGATAGGATAGGATTGGTCCCTTAGAAGAAGTATAGGAAATAGGATAGAGAGGATAGGATTCAGGATACAGGATTCACGATAGGATAGGATAGAATTGTCAACTTATAGGATAGCAGCACTGTACCCCCACTACACACTATACAGGGAATTTTTCGCCCATGTTTTAATTTCTCCCCTTTCGCCCTACTCTCATTTGGGCGAATTTAAAACGGGGCGAATTCAAATACAGTATAATTTCTTAAACTAAACTATGACTGGATGAATTTAAAACGGGGCAAAATTGTTGGCAAGTATGAAAGGGCGAAATTAACCTGTATACAGTACTCTCCTGTGCAAGAAACTTTCAATACCCGCACATCCATGTACTACATTTTATTCAATTCTCATGACTTATCAACTATGCTACATTAAGCATTCCTCAGTACGAAGACATCCCACTGAGAGAAGACTGAGATGAAGAAATGGAAAGAGAGCAGCGTCCCCCAGGAAGATTGAAGTGGAGGAGCGGGGAATATATTTTTACTTTTGTACACGAAGAAAAAGAAGAAGTCAAAGAATCGTAATGGTACTGTGTGCCATTACCAACAAATAAAAAAAAAACCACGGCCGTTTTCACGGCCGCCTATTTTTTACGAAAAGATGCCGACTGCATGTACTCTTTTATAATTTTATGTATATACATTCTGAGAATGTGAATGTTTGTTGCGATACTTAAATATTTTTTATATTTAGAAATTATATCATTTGAAAATCACAGCGTAATGTTTAACTATAAATGATACCCCTCCCCTCCAAAAAGGTTTTATACCGAGATAAAACCAACGGCCGTTTTCCCGCTCCCTATAATTTTTTATGAAAAGACGCCTACATATAACAAAGAAAAGAAACGATTAACTATTTTCATAAATAATGAAAATTATTCTTTTTTAAATTAAGGTGGTAATGTCATTTTTAGATCAGAATACAAAAAAAGTTTATGACACAAGTCTGTGCAATTCGTTTACATATATTATTCATAAAAAAAGATAGATATTTCGTGTACATTATAAACGTAAAGTACAATATTTTACGGCGATATAAGTAAAAAGAAACTGTCATATTTTTACATTAAAAGTTGACGAAATTAAGGTATGTACATTTTGTTCAAGGTTATGAAGATAAAATTTACAAGTATTCTTAAGCGATAAACTTTATGTACATTATGCTATAAAACCAATAGTTAGTCGCAGCATTTGATAAATACGAAACCTCGATTAAAAAAAGTATATATAACATTTCCAACTATATAATATAAGATATGTCCTTCAATTCCTCTAGAATTTCCGAATATTTGTTCTCTAACCGAACTTGTTTTTTCTTTTAGTTCTCTCGCTTGCTCTTCTAAAATACGTTTACGTGACACAAGTTTTTCAATTATAAGCTCGTCCTCATCAATGTCCATAGGTTCTATCTTCACATCCTCATCATCTTGTGTAGTACTGTCGCGGTCATCTTCGATTTCATCCTGTTCTTTTCCTTCTTCTTGCACAGTTTCTTCTTGAATGACCTCTTCAACGTCTTGGGTAGTGCTAGTACTAGCACCGTCATCTTCTTTATTTTCATATTGTTCTTACTCGTCTGCTTCTTCTTGAATTCCTTGAGTTGTTTTATGTTTACTAAAATTGAATTAACATGGACTACGGAGGATAAAACTTTGTAAATGATTTGAACTATTAAGACTTAAATCAGTCTACAACTTGTTTTTTAGTACCTGTTCATATGTGATTCTTTAAAAGATGGTCATTTGTAGGACTTGTATTAATAATGATAATAATAATGATTGAATTTATAACGCTTTATCAATGCTGCTGTATTCTCAAAACGCTTTACAATAAAAGATATTTTATCAATAAATGACCTCTGGTTTTACATACCTGATAATTACTGCCACTCTAATCTCTTCGTCGTCCAGTAAGTCATTTGTGGTCCTGAGAAAAAAGAGAATAAAGTTGAGTTTTTTGTTATCCATGTAGAAACACACAGTTTTGGACAAGTTAAAAATTTACACTTAAAGAAGCTTTAAAGTTTGAATTATACTAAGTATTTATAAAGATAGCTATCTTTAGCAGAACAACAATTAACTGGATATTTCAAAACATATAAGAGCTAAGTGCACTATTGCATTTTTTCTGCCCCCTGATTTCTCAAAATTCGAAGTGAATCATATATGCTTTTTTGTACATCACTAAATAAAAGGAATCCAATCTGACTGTGTCTGGGATTTTTTTTTCATTTTTATGCGTCGTTATATAATAGAATACAGTCTCAGAAGTAGCAATGTTTGGGGAAATTTTCAAAATTCGGTGCAATTCTCGTGATTTTTCATAAAATTAAATATGAGCGCATAGTTGTTCAGGATTCATACTATAAAGTAAGAAAGATATCACACATAAGAACTGACAGTAAAAAAATCTTTCCTGAACAAGACTGCGCTCAATGTTTAATATAAAGAAAAACCTTGTGCTGCGAGGTGCTTGTTCGTGCGAGGAAATTCGGTCGTGAGTGACAAATGTTGTTTTTTACATACTTTACCTATTTTAGCGCTATAGTTAAATAAATTAATACTTTTCTTGTAATAATTAAATGAAAGATCCAAAATCATTGTATGTTGCTGAATCTAACAGTATTCTGTATTCATTAATGACTACTCCCTAATCATTAATCTCATTGTACAATAACACCTCCCCTTGTCACGTGGTTAATAAAGTGGAAGCCATGCCAGAAAGCCATGCTTGTTTTTACTTCAACTTTGCTACTCATTTATTGATACATATGTACAGTACTTCGTGAAACATGGTGTCAGAAGTATTTAATGAATCCTTGTGGTGAGTCAAACGTCTTGATCGCCCGTCATTTGTTTATATTGCTCCAAATATTAAAGAATCTACCCGATTTCTTTTTGGACCGCATTTCCTTCGTCGTGCAAAACCATGCCTGTAGAGAATGAGCAAGTTGAAGCGGCTCCAGCTGCAGTACATCTTTTTTCTATGAATATTCCATTTCCTAAGCCCTTAGATTTGAAAGGTGACCTCGCTTTCAATTGGAAACATTTCAAACGAGTGTGGGAAAATTATGAGATCGCTACGGGGTTAAGGGAGAGAGATTCCCAACTCAGATGTGCAACATTCCTCACTTGTTTAGGATCAGATGGGTTACATGTTGTGGATGGACTAAAATTTGATTCAGATGAAGATAAAAAGAATATTGATAAGGTTATTACTGCACTTGACACTTACTGTGTAGGTCAAACCAACGTCATATATGAGTGTTATACATTTAATTGTAGAAATCAGGAACAGTCAGAACTTATAGATGCATATGTTGCAGAATTGCGTACACTAGTGAAAACATGTAAATTCGGGGACATGGAGGATGAGATGATAAGGGATCGCATTGTTATCAGAGTTCGAGATAACCATACCCGTAAAAAGTTGTTACAGGAGAAGAATCTAGACCTTCAGCGTTGCATAGATATATGCCGTTCGAATGAGAAATCTGAATCTCAGATCAAGTCTATTGCAGATGTTCACCATGTCAAGGTCAAGCAGAAAGTGAAACAAGATAATCGTGGTAAGACTGAGAAACGTAGAGACACACAATCCATACCAACCATTCAGTCATGTCGATACTGTGGGAGAACACATCCGCGCAGTCGAGAGAAATGCCCAGCATTTGGACAGACTTGCAACTCGTGTGGTGAGCAGAACCATTTCGAAAGGAAGTGTCCTAACAAAGAGCCTCCTAGAGCAAAACACCGTGAAAAACGTCGTGGTACATGGAATCGCAGAAAGTCACAAGTTCATGATATAAAGACCCATGAAAGCGACTCATCTGATGAACTCGTTCTCGTTATTGAACAAGAGCACTCACTTTCATCGAAACGTCATACAGCTGTAATGAATATCCAGGACAAATATGTGGAGTTCCAATTGGACAATGGATCTACAGCTAATATCTTACCTGCTCATGTGTACGTGCGTCTCACAGCTGACAAGGAATTTCAGAATCTGAAGAAAACTGATGTTACCCTACAGATGTACAACAAAACTGAAACTAAAGCCTTGGGCACCATCAGGATGTCTGTTCGAAATCCGTGCAATCGAAAAAAGTACAATCTAGAATTCGTCATTGTGCCAGGCAAAGAACTACATTGTATCTTGGGTAAACGAGCTATTGAAGGAATGGAACTTATTACTGTGCATACGGACAAATTACTCACAAAGACACAAGTTCAGAATGACGTCATTTCGCAGATTGACGTTAAAGAAGAAATTAATGAGAAGTATGCAAATGTGTTCAAGGATCTCGGAAAACTGGACGGTAAGCTTCATTTGGAGGTCAAGGACAGTGTGCGACCTGTACAGTTACCGCCTCGGAAAATACCATTAGCCTTGAAACCAAAAGTGAAAGAAGAGCTAAACAGACTGGAGAAGTTAGGTGTCATTAAACCAGTAAACACACCGACTGACTGGGTATCTGCCTTAGTGGTGGCTCCTAAACGCAATGGTGACATTCGCCTGTGTATTGATCCGAAACCACTCAATGAGGCATTAATGCGCAACCATTACCCAACACCTACTATTGAGGATATTTTACCTGACTTACATCAAGCTCGTATATTCTCCATTGTTGACGCAAAAGATGGGTTTTGGCACGTTGAGCTCGACAGTGAGAGCAGCTATCTAAATACATTTGCTACACCATGGGGCTAATATCGCTGGTTGAGGATGCCATTTGGAATCTCGGTAGCACCTGAGGAGTTCCAAAGGAGAATCGACGACGCCTTAAGTGGTATTCCAGGCATCAGACCTATACATGATGATGTGCTAATTTACGGCTGTGGTGAGACAGACGAAGAAGCTGAAAGGGACCATGATGTGAAATTTCGAGCCCTAATGCAGAGATGCATGGAGAAAAACATAAGGCTTAACCAGAGTAAGATGAAACTTAAGCTCACATCAGTGACATATCTGGGATATGTTATCAGCAAGGATGGGTTGAGTGTTGACCCACAGAAACTCAAGGCGATACATGAGATGCCTACCCCAGAAGACAACGCAGGAATTCAGAGATTATTGGGAATGACAAATTTTGTGCAACGTTTTGCACCGCAGTTGTCCGAGATAACAAGTCCACTTCGAGATCTTCTGAAAGCAGAGACTCATTTTGCATGGGATCCGGATATCCATGGACAAGCATTTGACAAGGTCAAGGACACATTATCTCGTGCACCTGTTCTCAAATTCTTTGATGCCAAGAAGAAACTGACTTTGCAATGTGTTGCTTCTTCTACTGGACTAGGCGCATGCCTTATGCAAGAAAATCATCCTATCGCATATGCTTCACGTTCGCTGACAGCCACAGAACAGAATTATGCACAAATAGAAAAAGAGACTTTAGCCGCAGTGTTTGGCATGGAACATTTCGAGAATTACACATATGGACGGCATCTTAATATACAGTCTGACCATAAACCCCTGGAAATCATTGTACGTAAAAACCTTCACAGTGCACCCAAGCGTCTTCAGCGAATGCTATTAAGACTGCAGAAATTTGACTACAGCATTGAGTACAAAAAGGGCACAGAGATGTATTTCGCTGACACCTTAAGTAGGGCCTATCTTATCACTGACTCTGGTTCAGTTGAGGAGAACATGCATGACATACACAGCATCAACCACCGCACCTACTTAGCAATATCCGAGGAACGATAGAGGAAGCTACAGAAAGGGATGACTCTCTACAGTTATTGAAGAAGATCATACTTGGGGATGGCCTGACTCGTCAAAGGAAGTCCACCCTGATATACAAGTGTATTTTCCATTTAGAGAGGAGTTAGTCGTTCAGAATGGTGTCATCTACAAGTCCGAGCGAGTTGTTGTACTTAAATCTATCACACATAGTATAATGCAGCGTATACATAACTCTCATATTGGTATCCAAGGGTGTATCCGTCGTGCCCAGGACTATGTCTACTGGCCAAATATGTCGAAGGACATTGAATCGTACATTGGTCAATGTGCTGCATGTAATACTTACCAGGATGATCAACAGAAGGAACCTATGATCAGCCATGAGATTCCTGCTCGTCCGTGGCAAACCATAGGATGTGATCTTTTTGAATGTGAAGGCAAAGATTACCTCATACTCGCAGACTATTATTCAGATTACTTTGAGGTGGAAAGACTTCATAGTAAAACAGGAAGTTCGATCATTCGCATGATGAAATCACAATTCGCACGTCATGGAATTCCAGATCGAGTAATATCAGACAATGGACCGCCATATGGAAGCCGAGACTTTGCAGAGTTCAGTAAAAGTTACGAATTTGAGCACGTTACATCATCGCCCAGATATGCGCAATCTAATGGCAAGGCGGCGAACTCTGTAAAGATTGCCAAACGACTTATTCACAAGTTTGTAATGGACGGAAAAGATCCATTCTTGGCACTCCTGGATCTACACAATACGCCTACTCAAGGAATAGGCTACTCACCTGCACAACGAATCTTTGGTAGACGCACTAAGACACTATTACCAGTAGCGGAACATCTACTCAGACCACGTTATGCTGACCGCACCAGGGAAAAACTCTTTGAACGCAAGGAACGTCAGACATACTACTATAATCGAGGAGCTAAGGAACTAAAACCCTTATCAGAAGGAGATATTGTTAGCATCAGACCTACAGGAAATGAAAAAGGATGGAAAAAAGCATCTGTTCAGGAATAGAGTGATGTCTGATCGTACAAAGTGAGAACTGAGGATGGACCTGTATACAGACGCAATCGACGTCATCTCCGATTTAGTCGAGAACCATTCCGTCCTGATCATGAAAATTCAGATCCTGAACCGCTGACTGACCAATCACAGCACAATGATGATCCAGTTCCTACAATAGGCAGCAGTGAACCAAGTCCAGCTCCACCAATATCAGAACTACGCAATACACTAGATTCCGCACCTGTTCAGCGTCCAAAGCAACCAGTATCTTCAAGTCCGATGAAGACACGTAGTGGTCGTGTAGTTGTGAAACCAATGCGTTATCGTGATGTGTAGGGCATAGGTAGATAGTGAAAGAGGTAATAATAACTCCTCGTCTACCTATTTCTAAGTTTAGCTTAGAACTTCATGTTAATCATTGCATTGTACTTGTTTATTTATGACTGTTTGTATGTTTAGTTTCCATAGGAAGACTGTGTTGAGGGCATAATAATCCCTAGTCTCCCTAACAGGGCAAATAGCCTTGCATTTGATTATTTGCTTGTCAGTCTTGATTATCATTAATCAAATCTTAATTTCTCATTCTATGATATAATGTTGCATGTTGAATGTAAACAATGTTTTGTTTAAAGTTTAATAGTTATTTGATCATGGTCTTCAAACACTGAAATGGACAATAATTCAAAGACAGTAAAGTTTCGGTATTAGCAGAAATCTGTAAACTTAACATTTTAAAGAAAGGGGGATGTAACAGTATTCTGTATTCATTAATGACTACTCCCTAATCATTAATCTCATTGTACAATAACACCTCCCCTTGTCACGTGGTTAATAAAGTGGAAGCCATGCCAGAAAGCCATGCTTGTTTTTACTTCAACTTTGCTACTCATTTATTGATACATATGTACAGTACTTCGTGAAACAGAATTAACAAAAATCAATATCGTCTGATCCGAGTTGCATGGAAACCTGCTTTCCGTGAAATAGGCCTACATGATATCCTTGACAATACAGAAAATATGCAATCCTTCAGCATGCCGTAATTACTGCAATATTAGGTAAAAGATCAAATGATGAACATTTAGATTATGTATAAATAAACATACAAAGCAAGTCTACACTTTGTTACATACAGATGTACAGATATAAACAGATAAAAGTGTTCTTTACGTATAAGCTGCATATCTGTCAAAAATTGAATCTGCTAGGCTTTTTTCGATTTTTAGAAAAGAAAATGGAGCTACTTTTCAAAAGAATAAATAGGAATGCCAAATCGAAATTAATGGTAACAGTTAAAGCCCATGAATTAATGTATAAACACCAGATTATAATCTATTTATAGGCTACTGCATATCGCTGGATTTGTTTACAGTTTCCTAGCAATATACAAGGGAAATAATCGGCATTGAGGCATTGCTATTTCTAAGCTTCTTGAATCAAGAATTCATTGTTATAGGTTCTTTATATTTCATTTACGTATATTTGATAGAATAAAAATTAGATTGAAATATTGACATAATTGAGAATTAAAAAATTAATACATGTTCATATAAGTTATAAGTTATAATATATTAAATCATACATACTTTTAAAATCAATGAATAAATCAGTTTGGTTTTTTTCAAAGTTGATTTTAAAAAAAAAGAAGGATTATTTTATTAAATTCTGAAGATGAATTTTAAACCTCTGAAAATATTAACGAAATTATTCCCAAGAAAATCCTTTTAATTTTATTGAAAAAGACTTTTAAAAAATAATTAATTATGCAGTGTATAATTTAGAGCCCATACACTAAAAAAAACACCAAAAAAACAAACAATTATGGACATTTAAAAAAAAATGATGTACCATAAAGATGTAATTACAGATTTTTTTTAAGCCTAGCAGATTTTTTAACTTAATTATAGTTTTACAAGGTTTTTTGTGTGATTAATTAAATTCCCATTTTGACATCAACATATTCAATGGCATTGTACAAAATCTAGTACAAAATAACATTATTGAAAGAGAACACTATACCTAATTGTATGTTAATGTCCATTCTTCTGTATTTACTTGCACTAATGAGCTGTAAAGCTCAAACTTAAGAAAAATTATGTTAAATTGAGTATCTTAATAGTTAATTAGTTGCAAGCCTTTATTATTTATTTAATTGAAGAGAGCAATTATTCAATAAATGCACACAATATGTCAAAGGAAGATAGCATTTCTTTTTCAATTATTGTACTCATAAGGTTAAAGTAATTCCCTAATACTCATACGTCATAAGTATTTGTAAATAACAGAACCGATATCGGTATAGCTTATCGTTCCGTATTGACCGTTTTGGCTTGACTTTTAGACGGCAAGCTTAATATCCGGTGATGAAAAATAATGGCGCGTATAAAAGGAAAGTTTTGTAAAGCCACGAAGGCGGAGCGATTAGAACGTTTAGCGAAGGCCAGGGAAGCACGATGGACTGAAGAACATCATTCGCAGCCCAGCAGTAGTCAGTCTACACCCATTACGGATTTATCTATTCCATATGCTGACCATGAGTAAACGTGCGCTCAGCCGAGTGACGAAGCCGCCAAAGGTCTGATTGAAACAGGGAGTATTGTGGGTCAACAAGAGGAGATACAAGATGCAGAAGCAACTTAATTTGGGTGGCGTTGTGGTCGACGAATTGTAGAGCTAGGTAAGAAACTATAAATAAAATATATCAATTTTTTTTATTGGAAATAAAAGGCCACTCTCAAATCCCTTTTTCACAGGTACTTGATTCTTAATTTATAAATATGTACATTTTTTTTTACATATTCAGAAGGTATACATATTTATTAATCAAGACCCAAGTACCTGTGATTTACTGTCGAATTTAATACATGAGAAATGATGAACCACAAACTATTAATTTGCGGAGGTAAACAAGGAAATGGAGAAAATTATTATTTATTTTCATGTGTTGTAGGGGTTCTTGCTGACGGGTTAAAATCCTGTCAGTTATGTGGCCACCCTCTCCATCTGAAAGATTGTGTGGGTGAAAAGAAATTTGGATTGGCTCATGTTTTGTTGGTGAGGTGTAGCTATATGGAATGTGGGCTGGTGAATGATGTTCCCACAGGAAGCAAGCATAAGACAGGCAACCGTGCAAGTGCATGGGATGTTAACACAAAATTAGCTGCAGGTAAACTTCCTGAAATTATAACCAAAGTATCCTGAATCGTACAAAGTTTTTCTTAGAATTACTGAGCTTAAGACATTAAATAATTAATTTTACAGGTATGATAAATGGAGGATTCGATGAGACCCATATTAATGGATTGTTATCTGCTTTGAACATTCCTACAATAACGCAGGCAAGCTTGAAGTCCAGAGAACGGAAAATTACACCTCATCTCAACAAAATGGCAGAGGACAGTTGTAATAAACATCTCGATGAAGAAATCAGCTTGTAAGTACTGTAGATCACTAAATTTTCGCGACATAGTCATTGTCTTTTGATTAGCGAGACAAAATTTTCACGAATCGTGATTACTGCTCTATATAATCTTAAGGAATACTAATATACGCGAGAATTAAATTTTCGCGAGCACACTGTCTCGCGTAATTACGCGAAAATAAAGTTCTCGCGAATAAAAAGTGATATACAGTAATTAAAACCGCATATCACTTACGGTATAAGGAATAAAACATATATTTAGTAAATATACCCCTGCACAATTTTAAGAGAATATTTTTACTAATTAGTTGCATCTTAGATTAATGAAATAATCAATTCCAGTGTAATAAGTTTGATTTTTATTATATTTCAGGAGTGATGGCAATCTCACAGCTGGATCTGATGGGGCCTGGCAAAAAAGGGGAACAGGTCGTGCATACAACAGTCTTATTGGTTAGCCTTTCTTCATATCAAAATAATTTTTTGTGAATGCCATAGAATATTCAGGAAAAATCAAATTACAGAAAATACCTGTCTGACTCTCTGATTTTAAAATTTTACAGGGCATGCATCTCTTATTGGTGAGAAAACAAAGAAATGCATAGGAATTTCGGTGATGGGAAAACGTTGCAGAATATGCGAGTCAGCTGAAATGAAAGGGTTCCCTCCAAGAAAGCACAACTGTCCCCGCAATTGGTCTGGATCAGCTAAGTCCATTGAGCCAGCAATGGCATGCGAGATGCTCCAGGGCATCATAGACCAAGGGCATAGGGTAAATAAATTTTTGGGGTCAACAATTTAATTTGATTATACATGTATAAACAGAAGTTTAGCAAGATTCGAGCAATATCTCTTAGCAAATTGGTCAATACATATTATTTAGCATAATTTGAATTTTATCACAGTCTGAGAGTTATTTAAAATACATTTATAAAATAATTAATTTGTATTTAGTTATACATAACATGTTTTAAATTTTTGACAAATTTATTTTCAAAATTGTCTTTTGTATATGTAGGTGCAGACCTTAGTTATGGATAATGATTCAACCACTATTGCAAGGGTAAGGGCAACCGTTGATCCAACTATAACAAAAAAGTCGGATAGCAACCACACAAGGAAAGGGTTCACGGGGAGCCTCGTAGAACTCGGCAACACCTACAAAGTTTTGAAAAACAACAGAGTACGTTCACACATTGAACGTTGTTTTATGTACTGTGTGAAGCAGAATACAGGGAACTCCACTAAGCTTGCTGAGGACTTGAAAAATATAGTCCCCCATTTATACGGTAAGTTTAAATATAAATTCGCTAAACACGATCTATATGAAAATGATCATGGAATATTTTTATCTTTTGATGTTAGGATTACATTATAATATTAATGTTCAAGGTGAGCATGATGAATGTGGAACATGGTGTAGGAGTCAGAAAACCAATTATAAGCCCAAGAATCTGCCATATGGAAAGCCACTTTCTGACCAACCCCTCCGTGTAGCTCTGGAAAGCCTGATTAACAAGTACATCCAGAAAGCTGATGAACTAGTAGAATTGTGATCAACTCAGAACAACGAAAATTTCAACCACATGGTTGCCTCTAAAGCACCAAAAAGACTGTAAGTAGTTAAAATTTTATTCCATTGTTTTGAGAGAAATATAAGTGGAATTAAAAAAGTTTTGTGTCATTTCTAAATTTTGTATGAAATAATGACAGATTTTATGGAGGTTCTGAGAGTTTAAAAACAAGGGTCTCAGCTACTGTTTTTCAAAAGAATGAGGGCTACAATTATATCACTGAGGTAGAATTAATTGTTTGGAAATGTTACCAAGTTGTATATATATTTTTTTTTAATAATTTGGTTTATTTTTCTTAATTTCATTTTCTGTTAAGTTTGATTAATTTTGTTTTCTTTTGCAGAGTTACCATTTTTTTGCATTTGAATTTTAGATTTAATACTTAGGTTCAACCAGACATTTATATAAAAAGTCATATATAAGGAAGTCACTGGGACCTTAACCTGAAATTCTTTATATCCATATAAACAACAATGAGATAAGTTGCTAAGGGGATTCATGAAAAAATTCCTATAAATGAGATTTCTTTATAACACTTTTACTGTATTCGGTTCCTTAGAAAATTGTTGCAATTTGAATATACATTACTTGTCAATGTATCTTTGACTGTCTATCTTGTAAACTTGGGTTGCAAATTATATAGACTTGCATGTTTTATTAATTATTCAATGTGCTGTAAATTTCAGTTGAATAGACGATGTCAGCTGTCCCCTGGAAGGTTTACAGAAAAATGGACATCAAAACTAGCCAGAAAATTAAAAATGAAAGAACATCAAAAGATGCCACCCAGTCTGTACTCGAAGGTAATATTTCATTCATAATAACAAGTAATTTAAAATAAATTCTGAATGAAAAGTTTAGAAACTAAAATATTTCATATAATACATGTAGGTGCAACATATAGCTCAAAGATAGGACTGGAGGAATCAGTTGACTTGGATGACATCAGCATGGAGCCGAAGTGCCTAGAAGGCAGTTTATTTATAGTTTTTGATCTTGAAACAACTGGACTAGGTAAGTGTTCACTTATAATTCAAATATTGGCAACAAGTTTTCCTTGTCAGATTTTTTAAGCATCAATTATTTTAAAAAGTTTTTATTTGATGGTTGAGCAGATTGTGCTAAAAGTTAAAACCCTTTCTTTGATATAGGCAGGTCTTCAGAAATCCTTCAGATAGCATGTGTTTGTGGTACAGAAAAATTCAATGTCTACATGAAACCAAGATGCTGCAGCATTAGTATTTCTGCATCTGATGCAACAGGTTAGTATAAAGAAGTTATAATGTTAGCAAAAAAATAACTTTAGAGTCCTCCTTCCATCTATTGTTCATTACAAAGTATTTACAGATTAATTCAACATGGTTTTCATAAAACAGGTCTCACATATGTTGGAGGCATTTTGAAACACAATGGAAAAGCTGTACAGTCAACATCAGCATATGAAGGACTTCAAGATTTCCTCAAGTTCCTGTCACGGTTTCCGGATTCCATTTTGATAGGACATAATATCCAAAATTTTGATTTACCTGTTCTCCTACACCAGCTGACCAAATATAACCTTATGAAGGACTTTGAGGGGACAGTATCAGGATACATCGATACTCTGAAGCTTTCAAGAAAAGATATCTCTAAAGCTGATGTCGGAAACTATAGACAACAGAATCTTGTTCAGAAACTGTTGGGAGAAACCTATGAAGCCCACAATGCCATCGCAGATGTTTCTTCTCTAAAATCTGAAACTGAAACTAAAATCACACTGTGATAGTGATGACATATTTCATTTGTCCTACTACAGTTGTAAGGAATCTTTGGATCCACTTGTGAAGGCAAAAGTAATTTCTTCTGTAACATTGAAGAAACTTATTAGCCTCTCTCTAACTATGACAAAACTGCAGGTTATCCACAAGCGAGATCCCCAGAATGGAATTCACAATGTGTTTAGTGAGAACCTACCGAACTCTAAAAAACCAAGAGTTTCAAGATCAAAAGCTGTAATTGGCAAAGTGGTACAGTACCTTTCTAACTTGTAAGGATTTTTTGGTTTATTTACCTCATGCTTTATGCAGGTAATATTTATACATGTAACATCTAAACTGTTTCAAAATGTGCTCTGTAGTTAAACTACTTTTACTTCACGCAATATATGTACACTCAGTTGGACCTCACCATAATGGAGAGTTTTACTATGAAATATCTGGCATGTGAAATATGTAAAACTCTATACATTTGTTATATTTCAATCTTATTTGGAGAGATTTGAACATATAAAGGCTGGTAATTTGTTTATATGTTGACAAATATGTGATTTGCCAGGTTTCCTGTATGATGTTTTAATGGGGTACCCATAGTTTTTTAGTCGTGGCTCAAAATTTAATGTGATGACATATGAATTTTATCTCTTTAATCTGTTCAGTAGATATCTATCTTTATTTTTAAATTGATTTTAAAAGTTTGGCTCAGAGGAAAATTAAGAAAAATGTGGTTAAGTATTTCTTTCTGTCATGGCGTGTTGAATTTTTTTGGTGGGTATGTTGTATAAATAGTAAAAAAAATATTCTCCACTGCATCTCTTCCATTAAGATAAACAATTTTTATCATAAGGGTACATATTGACATAATTTAGCAAAGTATGGACAATGTTTTTAAATTAATACATATTTTGTGAATCTAAATGTAAATGTATGCTTATAGCAGCAAGAGACGAAAATTGAAGTAATGGGGTATGCTTGTATGTTGGACTGTAACAGTAAAAATAATTTGATTACATCAAGTTTTCTTGTGTTTTTCTGTTTAATGAGATGTTTGTTTGTAGATTAAAAACAGTTTTAACTGAATTGCTCAGATATAATCAAAAGCAGGGATGTACCTTAATTATAATTACTCTTTTCAATTAAATTAGATTAAAGAGAGCAAAATTCTTGTGCACATCAAATAAGCAAATGATTTCAACAACTTCATTGTTCCATTAAGCAATAAATCAGATATATCACAAATATATCATTAACTTTTATAAGAGACATTATTAATAATAATTAAATGATGAATCACATCAAATGAATTGGTACCGGTGTTACATGTATCTTTGAATAATTGAAGATATCTGAATTATTTGAGGTCTTACAATGTAATGTGAATTTGAGCTGGGCTATGAAATGAGCACATATTGTAGATAAACGCAAGTTACATGTATTGTTTCACACCTTCACTTATACTGCATGGTTATATTTTGGACATGTCCTTCTGTCTGTCTAGCTATCTTTGTCAGTTTAAAAGACTTAGGCGTCTAGTTGATTTTTCGGAAAGTAATTAATACTTTGCTATGATATTTTACCTCATAACTCCTTATAAGAAAGCCCCTTTTGATTATTAAATCAAAGAGTTAAATGTCAAAGTCAGAAATTCATATATTAAATAAAAGAAAATCCTGAAGTAGGGCACATAAATTAATTCCCTGAATTGAATAGTCCTATTTTAAACCTATGGGCAGATTACCAAAGCTTCATTAAAACACCAATAATTATAACTCTTATAATTTAATTAAGAAATAAAAGATGCATGGAAAGTGTTGTGCTGATGAAATCTTTAATAGTATGTTATAGTTTTGTCATACAAAGTTTACAAAGCAAAGCATTTAATTATTCATATAAACAGTGTCAAGGCCATTGTGTTTTTTTTCTTTATGGTAGAAACACCCTTTCTTTGATCCATGTAATTGTACATGCACTATACATTTATGTAAATACAGAAAATATCTTTGAAAATTAACTTGTAACAATTTTTCACCACTATATTTTTAAAATTTGATTTCAGGAGCAACCTTTCTCATCATGCCTAAAGCATGCGACTGTTGCTGGATTCATCAGAGAAGTTGTGGTGGATCTGAGTCAAGGAGGCACATTAGAACGCAACCGCTGATAAAGGAAACAGAGCGGCGACTAGGGAGAGCTGTACTTAAGGAGGATGTAGTTTGTCATAAATGTTACCAATCCTTTTCTCGCAAACGAACAGTTGTTGGTGCCTCAAAAACATGTACTCTAATATGCAGTGATCCAGAATACTTCCCATCTCTGCCCACGTGTAACTCAGATTCAAATCCTTCATTAAAATGTCCAAAATCAATTTGCCTTCCCATAACATCAACGCCAAAAGGTCACAGAAAAATAGTCATTTGCAGAAACCGCCTTATAAATATCCCAAAGTCCTCCATTGTACAAGCTTTTGTTAAAACGGGAATCTTCATCAATGATGACAGCAGATGTTGCAAGATGCATGTTGGAGATGGCTACCTAAATAAAGATGCACTCTCAGGACTAACGACAACAAGAGATGAAGAACAACTATCAAGAACTGACATATGCAAGCTTTTATCTAGTCTTAGAAGTACCATCAAATCTGCAACTTACTTCAACTTTGATGTTCCATCTTTTCTGAGTAAAGAACACTATTTGTGTCTCACTGGCTTGAGAAAAGAGCAATTTGCAGAACTTGTTCATGAATTAAAGAATATGAGGAACAATTCCGGCCGTACCAAGAGAACTTGTCTTGCTGTATTCCTGACAAAACTCCGCACTAGTCTTCCCAACACAATACTTTCCACAATCTTCAAGCTTTCTGTATATCAGATTCAAAGAATATTTCCATCAGTAAGAGAGGCTCTCATGCAGAGTTTTGTGCCAAAACATCTTGGATTCCAACATGTAACTGAGGAAGATCAAGCTGTTATCACCTTGGATGGAACATATATTTACATCCAAAAGAGCCCTGACTACGAATTTCTGCGCCTTTCATACAGTCTCCATAAAAACCGTCCTTTAGTGAAACCCTTGATGGTTGTGGCCTCTGATGGGTACATCTTAAGTGTTCTGGGACCATATGTGGCAGATTGTCACAACAATGATGCCAGCATAACAAAGCATATGTTTTCTCAAAATGCTGAAAACATTTAAGGTATGTTTACTATTACAGATTTGAAACACAAATATATGTCTTTTCAATAGACCCAAGTTTGTGGAAGTCAAGATATAATAAAAGTAATAACATTGATATTTTTTTTGCTCCAGTATGGTTGAAAGAAGATGATGTGGTCGTAGTTGACAGAGGGTTCAGGGATGCAGTGACCTTTATGGAAGATATTGGATTGAAAGTCCACATGCTATTCTCTCTGCAAAGGGGAGAAAAGCAACATACATCTACGGAAGCCAACCTCTCAAGAATGGTCACAAAAGTTAGATGGGTAGTTGAGAGTGCTAACGGCAGGCTTAAACAGTGGAGACTACTGGACAAAGTTATTCCTAACAGGCTACTTCCACAGATTGGGATTTTGTTAGAATCGTATGTGCACTATGTAACTGTTTTAGACCTTGTCTTGGTAGCATGGACCCTGAGACTGAAAGTTTGGCCATCAAAATGCTAGAAAGGTCACAGAAGTCCAATGAAGTCCAGATTCTTGTTCAAGAAAACAAGCTGATAACTCGCCGTGCTGTGTACACAGCTATCGATGCCTCCTCTGAACTTGCTGATTTCCCTGTCCTTTCACTTGATGACTTACGCTCTCTGACATTAGGTATTTATCAAGTCAAACATGCAGAGAATTACACACGAGAACATTTATAAGATGAAGGCAGCTATGAGGTTATGGTATGCCATGATTTTCCAAATATTTTGAGAGTTAAGATTCAGTCTCGCCATTCTAGAAATGTACTTCACACACTTTGGATAAAATATAGAGGTAAAGAGGAGAGTGTAGAGGCCATTTGTGGTTGGAACTGTACATGCAAAATTGGAGCAAGATTGGTTGGTTGCTGTGCCCATGTGTCCAGTGTACTGTGGTTCCTTGGATGGAAAAGGCATCAGGGCGAAGAACCAATGTCATCTGGACCTGGACCTAAATGCCACTTTCTGAATGCGGCATACCAAGAAGATTCAAGTAGTGACATTGTGGAGGAGTGAATTTCAGGAATTAAGGTACTCCAATCCCTAGCCAGGATAACTCTTAAATTCCTAATTTATATTTAAAAGTCTCAAAATGATGCTTATGAAAGGAAAACATTTTATGCCATAAAAGTATTTTAAAATTACATATATGTTGAGGTTCATTTTAATCTTACCATAGAAACTATACAGCTGTCTTAAATGTATAAACATTGTGATATTTATTCAAAAGCCTGGATACCTATAATTTTTTATTTCTAAAATGTGTTTGTTGATGATCAATTTTGAATAGAAAATGTATCGTAGTTTTTTTTATTCGCATTTCCAGAACATTTAATTGAAATTTATTAATTTTTTGATATAATATGATAAACTTTAAGATGCAGTTTGAAGAATTATCGTAGGTAAAAATATGTAACTTTAAGAATTCAGAGACATTTTTGTAAGTTTGTTCAATTAGTCAATGCCTGACTTTCAGAATCTAAGGATTGGAGTACCTTAAGGATTACATAGATCTTTCATAGGAAATTCATCTCAAATGATATATGTATTACATTTTATGTTTGCTTCAGCAATCAGTGTAGATTTGATTTGATAGTTATATCTTTGATGTTTTTTTTTATATTAATTTATATGAACTTACCTTTGCTGGTATGTTCAAGGTGGAAACATGGTGTAACAATGATAAACACAGAGGGAAACATATTTTAAGAATCAGCCATGCTGAAATAAAATTATTAAGATACTAGTATCTGTAGTGATATACACAATAAAACATAAAATGATATTTTCATGTAAAATGTGATGATTTTTATCGGTGGGGGACAAACCAGTCTCTAACTGTGAAATTATCTGATATTGATAGTAAATAAGCTTTAACCTTAAACATGTTAAACCCTTCATGCAGGTTTGTTTGAGATATGATTATATGTACAGCTGTAATTGTTAATATGTATATAAAAAGCACTAAAAAAACTAACAACACTGTATATCCTAAATGTCGGATCTATCAAGTAGATACAAGGTCACGGATGGAAATTTATATAAAGCACTAAAAATGACCAACGACACGAACAATAAAAATTGTCAAATTTTCGGGACGCCCTGTCCTTTCCTCAGGACAAAGAAAAGAGTTTTATATATATATATATATATATATATATATAACATCCTAAAACCTGAAAATATTTTTTAAGGAAGCTTTTATAATATACAAAGTTTGGATTGAATCTTTGTTGATGTGTGCCATAGGGATGCACTTTATGTAAAAGTGCAATATTTTTATGTATAAAATGTGGCTCTTTAAAATGTTTTTATTGTCTAAAATAGTATGTGGTTGCCATGGAATTATGATTAAGCGTTGCTAGGAAATATTTTGTTTTACATTGCTAGTGAAATAGAAGCATAGATATAAATAATACTTCAATTAACTTTAATGCTAATTAATATACTACATGTATTGACTTCTTCACTTCATAACCCCGTGGGGATCCGGGATAGAATAGGTCCTCAGTACCCCTTGCTTGTCGTAAAAGGCGACTAAATGGGGCGGTCCTTCAGATGAGACCGTATAAACCGAGGCCCCGTGTCACAGCAGGTGTGGCACGATGAAGATCCCTCCCTGCTCAAAGGCCGTTAGTGCCGAGCATAGGCCTAAATTTGCAGCCCTTCACCGGCAATGGTGATGTCTCCATATCAGTGAAATATTCTGGAGAGGGACGTTAAACAGTATACAATCAATCAATCATTCTTCACTTCATACTTATATTGGTTGCTATAGTAAATAAACTGGTTACTAAGATATGTTTGAGTGGTTGCTATGGTGTTTTCCCATCAAAAGAATTTGTTAATGCAATGTTTGGGAATTGTCAAACAGTACATATGATCATTAAAGCTAAAATAAAAATATACTTGTTAGTTACCAATTCCCAAAACTGTTAAATATTAAACCAAGAGCTTTCAACATCGTTTTTTTCGTGGGTGGTTGCTAGGCAATGGGGGCATCAGAACAGTAAAATAAAGTTATAATTGAAAAGGTAGACCCATGTCCATCTTCTATTATAAATATTGTTGAAATATGAAAGGGGGCAAATATTTGTAATATACCACATTTAGTTCTTTGTACAGATGGAAATTTTTATCCATGGGCATAAAAAAGGCCTGGAATCCTATGTCAGTAAAGAAAAGGAAGATAGGGGTAAGGTTATGTGCGAATGTGTGGAATAATTTTTTTTACTGACAGGACAGTGGGATTCTAGCAGCATTTTTTAGGCAAAATAAATGTTTTTCAACTGTATTATTTACTTTAAAAAATTTATAAACTCCGGGGTATTGTTGTTTTGTTAGTCTTTTTATTAAGGAAAATTTCGCTCTAAAAAAGAAGTCACGTGATCCTGTGACAGAGGTGCATGTCCTTAAAAGTCTAATTTTGCCGAGAAATGACTTAAATGCTTCCTTAACATACCCGCGTGTATCGTGATATTGCAAAAACTATAAAACGAAAAAAAACACCATTAATGTTAAAACATCTGATTAGAACTATTTTCTTATATAGAAGATAAAAGCCATACCATACATACCTGTAGTCATGAAGTATAGGTGTTTTTTTAGAAATAGATTTTAACTTATTTTAGTGTGTCACAGTTGATATTTAATTTGATACCTTGTGAATAATTCATATTTGATTAGCGCGCATTGCTAATCAAACGTAGCGCTGTTTGTGTGAATGAGTGCCATGTGTGAATGTTTTGTTTGTCACGTGAGGTTTCTATTTTTAGCTTCCCAACCGACCAGGTATACGAGTACGACCAGTGGACCAATGACAGACCTCTATCTGATAATTAATATGCATGTTTACTAACTTCGTGCACTATATAAGCGCTTATCCCGCCAAATAAGATATCCATTAGCTTTTACCTTCCCGGTTTATAAGGTCTAACCATTTATGAAGTCATCGAGTTATACGATGTCTTAATTGATTACTATTATTATAATATTCATTATTTTATGATACTGGATACCTGGTAAGATTAAATTCTAATGATGTAAATATACATATCAATTTTGATAATACGTAAAATATCTTAATGACAGCGACGTGAATTTGCATGTTGTGTAATTTGTAACATTGTTTAGCGTGCTGTATTTGTCTCTTGTTAATGTGTGTGTTGTGAGAGTGTTTTCTATGTTTCTAGGTTTCTTTTCTGTTATCCATAATAAAACATCATTACTCGAATCCAGCGTTTTCTCTGAAACGATTGACCCTGTGACATATGGCGCCCACGTATGTGTTGATGTTACTGTGAGGGAAACCAGGATCCAGATTCCAGTTCCTGGGACAAGGCCGGAACGCCAGTGCCGCTGTGACGACCAACGCCCAGATTCAAAATAGTAGGCCTACATATAAATCTATTTATACATCTACATTTATATCAGAACGTACATTCTACATGACAAGTGAGTTCTGTTCATGATATAGTCAGTACGAGCTTCGAGTCCGTACGGAATGCGTTTAAATTAAGTGCACTTAACATTACGCTAGCTACTAGTAGTAACATTTTCTGAACCTGCTGACCGAGTAGACCTAAAAAAAAAATTAGGGGAAAATCGGTAAATCCGTATGTACTTTTAAATACTAATTATGAATTTTTATTATTAATTAAATTGGTAACTGATTTACATGGCCATCGGAAGTATATAGAAAGGGAGGCTACCCCCCCTTCCCTGGTTCCGACGCCTATGATTTATATTTCAATATGAATTTAATGAAAGTAACTTTTTTTTGAAGATGCAAACATTCCTAATTGAAAATTTGTAACAATCCGTCAGCTTTAATAACATTTGTATTATCTTTAGTAATAAAGTGAATGAGTCGGACGATATAGTCTGTCTACTTTGTACAATGTATAAAAAAGTGGTCATTTGGGGTCCTTGATACATTTTTGTAAACCCCAAATTTTATCTTTTTCTGCATGTATAGTGGAGGTGAAAAGGGTATCAGACGATGACATCCGAAATTCCGCAATCCCATATTAGGCAATTCAAAAATCCTTGATAATGCATCATTAAACCCCTTCTGGGTCATGTGATGGGTACCTGCTACATTCTTTATGGAAATGACCGATTGATTGCGAAAGTTTTAGTGCGTGAACGAAGATAATGAAAGATGGCTAGGACGGCGGTACTGTGGAGATTCTTAGTTCTTACTGCTTATTTGTTTCCCGTGATAGAAGTTTACAAATGTAAAGAATATCGCGCATGTTGCGAAGATACTGTAAGAGGATACAAGTGTGGTCCTGAATGTTCTTGCGTCTCATTTTGCACACTGGATTTGTTACGCTACCATGACGAGATTCTATTGAATCTGCACATTGGAATCAGAATTGTGTTGATTCCGGATTCCAGATTTGTTTCAACAGGGGTGGAAGTTCGTCAAGTTGAAAAGTGTCCAAGTAAGTGGTATTTGAGTATTTGGCGGATTAGTTATAAGCATTTTCATGTGCATCAAAGGATCTAGAGAAACGTGTATATATCCTTAAGATAAGTTTTGATATATGAACGCACAAGTCAGTTATCGTCAATGAATTTGGTCTATATAGATTTTTGGTTAAGACACAGACCTCTTTTTTTTTTGGATTCGCCACTGAATGCATAAATCTAGGTCTATTTTTAAATGTCTGTATTTGTATCTACAGATATGAAAAGTACGATGACGTCAGAGTCGGAGAGCAGCACAGTGACCGTCCCAGAGGACCAGGGTACCACACAGTCCAGTGAGTCCACACTCGTCACATTAGAGTCGGAGAGCAGAACAGTGACCGTCCCAGAGGACCGGGGTACCACAAAGTCCAGCGAGTCCACACTTGTCACGTTAGAGTCGGATTATATATTTTTTCGTTTTTTTTTTATTATTTCAATGAGTTGTGAAATACTGTTGACATCTGTATCCGACAAAATCATCATATACCAAAAAAACAAAATACTGTCATCACATCTACAAACTTTATATAATTTCATTTCTAAATTTTATATTTTTGTCCTCAGTACCCCCTTGCTTGTCGTAAAAGGCGACAAAATGGGGCGGTCCTTCAGATGAGACCGTATAAACCGAGGCCCCGTGTTACAGCAGGTGTGGCACGATAAAGATTTCTCCCTGCTCAAAGGCCGTAAGTGCCGAGCATAGGCCTAAATTTGCAGCCCTTCATCGACGATGGTGACGTCTCCATATCAGTGAAATATTCTGGAGAGGGACGTTAAACAGTATACAATCAATCTTTTTTTTTCATTATTTCAATGAGTTGTGAAAGAGTGTTGACATCTATATCCGACAGACCTTAAAAAATGTTTACTTTCCCGTCAATGAAAATGTGTATCCTGAATTATCAATAGAAATTCTTGTCTGTACAGGTATTCTTGGTTCTGTATGTCTAGTCTTGTGTGAGGAATATTTCTAAATTTGTGAAGACTTTGTGCAAACAATTGCTCTCTATTAATTTGAGAATCTTTGAAAGGAGGGATATTTCACCGACTCCTACGACCACAGTCCTACTGTGAAAATAAGCAAATGACGTCAGGCATACCGATCTCAGGGGATTTCATGATCTGTATAGTTCCAGGTGTACTTCTGTCATTTAGAACAGCTAAGTTTCTTGTACCTTGTGGTCTACGTGTTTTGTACACATCACCCCAAGGGTACGTTTTGCTTCTTTTCTCACCTAGTCCGTGACATTTAACAGTCAAACAGTTACACTGATGAACGCTTCCATCAACGTCTGTTATTTCCAATAAACATCCATATCTATACTGAACAGCCATATCTTGTACTGTCTGGTTTCTTTTGGGAAATAGGTGAAATAATACTCTCTGTTTATTGAATTCTTGTCTTTAAATGTGCTCTGTCAATGGCATAAGTCATCCATTTACCCATCTATCCTCGACAAGAATGAAAAAAAATTCTGTATTGTCACTAAAGTGAACATGTTTTTGAGATGTATGTATTTTTTTTTTACATCACTAGTTAAATGCTCCATAATTAAAAAATATCAATATTTAAAAAATATCACTCTAATATGGAGAATATTTTTTCGGCATATCCCTGCGCTTTAACAAGTATTCCTCTGACCCCCAACTGTCAGCAATATCATAGCCGTCCTTGATCACAGTCTGAAAATCTATGATACAATCTGCATTGCGATCAAACCATTGACTTTCTTGTAAAGTCCAGCTTTTCTTTTCAGACTCTTTCGATAATCTTAGTGCACTCCAGGCTACAATTTTCCATTTGTACTGTGTCCTTCGACTGTCCATAGTGAAATAAAAAATTTAAGCCAAAGGAAAAGATATTTATAAGTGAAAAAACCCATTTTTATTGGACTATAAGTGTCAAAAATAAAAACAATTAATTCATTTAATTTCATGAAATATGGAGATTAAATTCAAACTTGCAAACGGATCAAATGAGGGAGTTTTAAAATGGAAGAGTTAATATGTCCAACAGATGCTTTCAAATATTGCCATTGCATTTTACTCATTTGTATTCAAATTCTCAAATGTGTTTAGAAATTAAACATGTTTAGGAATTAAACGTATAAAAAAGAAGGTGACAAAAAAGTGTTTGGATTCTAAACACATTTCTTACAGTGTATTGTTTAATGACTGGTAAGTCAATTAAAAAAAAACCCCGACCTATAATTATTAAGTGAATTAATTTTTTTGTCATCAACTTTTAAATAATTTAGATTTTTTTTTACCATGGCTGCTGATGTGTATAACGTAAACTCAAGACCCCAGAGAAATTTGTGGGTGCATTTTGCATTTTTTCTAGTGAAAAATAAATTTTAAAAAGAAGTTTTGTATGTTGAAACTCTTAGTTACGATACAACCTTTTCTTTCTTAAATCAATCGTATTAAACTAAAAAAAATTGTTACGGACAAACACACAAAGATAAAACAGTATACCCTTCCCTCCTTCAGAGCGGGGGTATAATTTTGTATTTATAATTGTATATGTTCAGGATCTGGAGAGAATGGAGGAACGGAAAACCATAGGTTAATTCATCATCAACCTACTCCTGTTGTGCTCTTTTGACATGTAATTTGATTCAATTTAAAATGTAGAGAAAACATGAAAATTTCAAACAAAAAAATATTTTGAAAACACGAGAAATCTCAATGAAACAATGTGCAAAGTCTATCTGGTGAGATTGAAATGATATAAGGCATATTCCCAGGCTGATTTAGAATATGGTAATATTCAGAAAATGATACATGAAAATAATCTGGTATTTTTTATAATGCTTCTTCACATCCATATTTTTGTGCTTATAACCACAATGACAGTGTTGATCTTCATTTTGAGACTGATGCTCGCCCACATGCATCACAGATGTTGTGAAGCTCACATTGCAGGCATAGCTGACCAACTAGAGCCTTTCGCCCTCACTGTTAACAAACCAGAGGCTGGGATCCATACCGTTCACCAAGAGGCCGGGATCCATACTGTTGACCAACCAGAGGCCGGGATCCATAATGTTGACCAACCAGAGGCCGGGATCCATACAGTTGACCAACCAGAGGCCGGGATCCATTATGTTGACCAACCAGAGGCCGGAGTCCATACTGTTGACCAACCAGAGGCATGGACCCATTCTGCTGACCAACAAGTGACCGGGACCAATACTGCTGACCATTAAGTGATACAAGAAAGAACAGAGACCAATAATGCAGGTACTGTGGTAGCATCCACCCAAAAGATGGAAACATATGCAGGATGTTCAACCCTGGCGAAAATTGGAATCTTGATTACAAACCACAAATGCTCTCTTCCGACGGAGGGACTTCTCTTCAAGTGGAACCAGGAGTATGTCAAGTTTGTAAGGGTGGGACAATATAATGTACATACCGATATTTCCTTCTACGATATGGTTTTCGATACATGCATTAAAATATCGGAACGAAACGATATACGAACAACATATCAAAATATTGAAAATGAAAGTGGTTGTCCATAGAAAATGGCGGCTTGAACGAAACGAAGAGATGATATCGAGTAACATTTAGTTTGATTTTCGGATGTGTAGTCCCTGTGTAAGTTGCCATTAATCAACCGGTAATCCTCGGCTGACATCATAGTGCGAGGCACGAACCACCCGAGGAGCAACGAGTGGCCAATATTTGACAATGATGCGATTTCCTAAATATAGACTAGAGATGTAAACGATAAGCAATTTGTCTACTATCGATTGATTGTATATTGTTTAACGTCCCTCTCGAGATTTTTTCACTCATATGGAGACGTAACCGTATGCCGGTGAAGGGCTTCAAATTTTGACCTTTACTCGTCACTCAGGGCCATTGAGCAGTGAGGGATCTTTATCGTGCCAACGCCTGCCGCTGACACGGGGCCTCGGTTTTTAAGGTCTCATCCGAAGGACCCACAACTTTCACTTCAAAGTGCCGAGCGCATGGCGAAGGAACAGTTGCTACCCATTTTAACGACTAGGTCAGTCGCGGCCGAGATACGAACTCACGACCTCCCGATCGAGCTACCGTGAACGGTTCTACTATCGATAAACAAACGATCTACTCAGAAATCTTAGTTAGAAAGTCAAACACACAATATCGCAGACCTGCCTAACCTTCCGCTTTTGGCGTTATTTTTCTGCTTTTTACCACAAAATTACGCTATTACATCACTTATATTAATTTAACGCTTTTGATGTTTTGGTTTAAAATCCAGTATAAACGTCGAAATTTCGAGTTAAAGTACGACATGCTGAAATGAAATGAAGGGTAATTCAAAGAGGACCAGTTCGATCATATACGTAATATACCTAGTAGTTACATGTGAATTGGTATTAACTGGTATTGCGAAGATTCGAAATAAGACGAGAAGGCACTACTAACATTAGCTATTTACTATATATATTGCAAAACGTACAGAACAATTAAGTTAATTTTAACATTGCTTAGAACAAGAAAGAGAAATGTGAGTGTGAAAAAGATTAAAAACAAATAACAATGTTACAATGTACCACTTCTCTTAACATTTAAACTCAAGCCTTAAATTAAGTGATTTGATACCAATTGACCAAATGCTCATTTAAAGGTGTACGGTTGAATTGAGTTTGAAAAAGGATACTGGTATTTAAAAACACTTTTTAGCCAGGAAATGATTCGAAAAGTAAAGAAAAATTTATACTATCTTTGATTAGTAATGTATAATTTAAGTTGTTTTGAAAGAAAATAAATTATCATAGTAAAACAAGAAGATAAGAAAACATGATTGATTACGGGTTTACCTCTAAAATTCCGCCAAAAATGTACTGAAATTGCACCCTTGCAATGAAAAGAGTAGGTAGGTCTAAATACCACCTGGGTGATGATGGATCTTCAAAATATATGTACTTAATTATGTAGTCATCTAAGCTATTGCATAAATTATGGACAGCGCTCGATAGAAAGTTCTAACTAGGTCAGAGAGTGTTTCAGCTGAGGCGTGGGTCCAATAATCAACAGATATTAAGACATTTACAGTAGTAAACTAATATGAAATTATGGCAAAACCCTTTTTCCATTTGGTACATTATTTCCTGCCATTTTCTGAATAATACAAATCTTAGGCGAATGTACTAGGAGTAAAGATATTCTAGAAATTAAAAGCATGCACTAGAATCCAAGAAACTACATTACAGGCATTAGAAAAAGATCAGAAAGAATCATTGCGAGTATATGTTTGCATTTCTACGCTTTTCTTTTTAAGATTTTGAATATAATTTAAGAACTTGCATTCATTTTTGTGCAATTTTAAATTACATTAAAGACACAAAATTCACCAAATCTCTGCTCCTACATTTTTTAAAATGAAGCCAAAATCTTAATACATTCCTAAATAAGTTGTAAATTCAGTGTTGGTAAATTGGGACTTTTCTTCAGATACTGTATAATTTGTAAATGCTTAATTTACATACCATTTAAATATTATTACTCACCCAAAAGCATGTAAAGGATTTTATCTTTGGATAAACTATGTAAAAGTAAGATCAATGTTCTTCGCAGTATCGTCGCCCTCGTGGCGCAGTGGTTAGAGCGTCTGCTCTAGAGTCGCGAAGTAACGAGTCAATCCTTACGTCGCCGGTTCGAATCGCACTGTGGGACGTGGAGACCAGTCCTTGGGATGACACCGTATAAATCAAGGCCCAATGTCGCAGTAGGTGCTGGCACGAAAAGATCACTCACTGCTGGTGGCGTCTCCACAGAAAGTACATTAGAAAAGAAAAAGAACCGGGAATTCCCACATTGTCATTTCAGTCATTCTATCACATTTCATGCAATCAACAAAAGGTAATTTTAATACACAAAAAGTTGTTCAAGAACATGAAAAAATATACTGACCTAAATCCACAACATTTAAGGAGCTCAATGTTGATTGTTGAGGGTCTTTGTGGATGGTCCAAAACAACACACTGCAAATCTGTCTCCTCTTTAAATTGCCCCGTGGGGATCAGGATTAGCATAGGTCCTCAGTTTCCACTTGATTGTCGTAAAAGGCGATTAAATGGGGCTGTCCTTCGGATGAGACCGTATAAACCAAGGCTCCCTGTCACAGCAGATCTGGCACGATCAAGATCCCTCCCTGCTCAAAGGCCATAAGTGCCGAGCATAGGCCTAAATTTGCAGCTCTTCACCGGCAATGTTGGTGTCTCCATATCAGTGAAATATTCGTGAGAGGGACGTTAAACAGTATACAATCAATCAAATAATCGTCTTTAAATTTTCTTCCTCTTTTTCCCTTTAATTAACAGGTTTTTGATTTACATTAAAATATTCATGTAATCCAAAACTAGGATATACAGCCCATAATATGTTTTACATACTGAACTTTTCTTTTCCCATCTGCTTAAAATTGAATATGATTAACCCCTTATCTACAACTTATCAGTTCTAAAGCGTGTTTTCAATACAAGTTTGGCTTTCCAGAAAGCCTGAAACGTCATCTCTTTGGCTTCATTATTGTCACAGAATAAACAGTGAAATGTGCCATTTTTTCCTCAGCTATTACTTTTTGTAAAAAACACACTTATTTGGGGGAGACATAGCTATACTAAAAAAATTGTGAATAAGGGACATTTGCAGTGAATAGTTACAGCAGTAAAAGGGTAACCCCATTCTTTCTATCAGTGCTCAAAAAAGTTCTTATTATAAATTTAGAAGAAAATGATGAGAGAGCAGGGATTAATTATCGTGCTTGCTGCAGAAATTTAGAGGCTTATCTTGAGGGTTTCCCTGTTTAATGTAAATACAAAGTTACTTATTTATTTTTACAGTTTTTTGGACATTAAGGAATCATATTGAAATTTTGAAAATACAGTCATTACTTTATAATCTTCATTTAAAAAAATGTTATCAAGTAAAACTCTCATTCAATGAGCTGCACACTTATATTTCCACCCCTCAGCGGGGCCCTTGCTGACTGGTCAGTTTTCTAGTTTAGACTACGAAGTTCGAGACCCATATCCTTGTACTTTCGCAAAGTAAACTTTATTCGTAATATTTAAGAAAGGAACATATTGTGTTGTGCATATAGGAAAAATATGAAAACCATGATCCAGAAAAATCAGAGTACACTTTAGAAATTAAGGCGTGAAAGCAAACCGAATTCAACAGAATTGCTAGGCCTTCTCCCGTGATGTGTGCATCTTAAACAAACTGAACACTCGACGTAAAAAGCAAATAATGACAACTCCAGGCCTTATTTTTATATATATAAACCAGAAGTCTCCGTCGAGACTGAAGCTCTACTGGTTTGAACTTATAGCAAAGGAAGAGAAAAGTACTTAAGCAGCTGGGATTTGAAACTTTACAACAGCAATAAATAAAATAATGATCATTGATAAAGTCTCTTTATTTTCTTAGTGTAGTCTACTTGTGTGCCAAGTTATATTGAAATCAGACCAAAACTGTAGGAGGAGTAGCATTTTGAAACAATTTTACAGATATTTCTATTTTTAGTAACCACGGCAACACCTTTCATCAAAATTAAAATTCGATACACAGAATTATGTATCTTAGTGTAGTCTACTTGTGTGCCAAGTTATATTGAAATCAGACCAAAACTGTAGGAGGAGTAGCATTTTGAAACAATTTTACAGAATGATATTTCTATTTTTAGTAACCACGGCAACACCGTTCATCGAAATCAAAAACCGATATAGAGATTTATGTATCTTAGTGTAGTCTACTTGTGTGCCATGTTATACTTAAATCAGACCAAAACTGTAGGAAGAGTAGCATTTTGAAAGAATTTCACAGAAATTTCTATTTTAAGTAACCACGGCAACACCGTTCATCGACATCAAAAACCGATACACAGAATTATGTATCTTGGTGTAGTCTACTTGTGTGCCAAGTTATACTGAAATCAGACCAAAACTGTAGGAGGAGTAGCATTTTGAAAAATTGTTTACAGACAGACGGACAGACAGACAGACCGACGGACGCCGGACGCAGTACTATCGCATAAGCTCTTCTGGTCTCTGACCAGTAGAGCTAAAAATGGCACAGGTATTTGACATGATTTGTTTAAGAATCGATTATTTACGTTAGATCAATTCATTAAATTGAAGTTATATTTTGAATTCACATAGAGAAATTTGAATTTTAATCAACGCAATTAAAGGGTAAATCCAGGCCCCTTTATATTGAAATAAATGGAAAGGTGTCCTCCTGATAACGCATAATAATGAATCTGTGTGAAATTATGCTTTGTTGAATCTCCTGTAGACATACTCTTTTCCCCAGGGTCATAATTCTGCGGAATCTCAATTTCTGTTTATCCGCAGGTAGAAAAATTACGCGTGGATTTTCTAAATTATCACTATATGCAATACATTTATATCACTATATGCCTTACATTTAACTTACAAACGCTTGGACAAATTTATGTACTTGTATTATGAGAAGCAATGAGGGAAGACAAACTCTTCAGAAATTGAAAAAGATTCTTAGAAAAGGAAAATTACTAATGGCAGTGTGATGTGCATTATTTAGCTTTCAAATGTCAACATGAGGTTATGGTTCATGTACGATAATGGTTCAGCTATAGAGTTATAGCTGTATATGGTGTGGAGAGCTGCTTCGGTCAACGGGACCAACTGAAGATAAATTTGGTAGGACAGTTATTATTGACCACCATGTTTGATGAAGAGTTAAAAGGTAAGTGAACGTTTCAAACCACGAAGAGTGAAAATTAGAACATGAATTAAATAAAATTAATTAAAGCGAACGCCATTAATGAAAAGTTAAACACAGATGTACATAACACGACACACCAGGACAGCTACCAGAATACAAGGAGAAACAAGTCACATCTGATGCTCTGCAAGGAAAATGTAAAACTAATTTGCAGTTAATTAGTATGGAAAAGTTTTGAAGTGGAGTAAACAAGTTAACAATTTTTCTTTCAGGCACGTAGCATCGTTTTTGAAAGTGAGGGGGCCAACCTGAGAAAATTTTTTTTACTTACCTAAAAAAAAGTTGACAAGCAAAAAAAAAA
>PRKT01001156.1:90985-124646 GCA_003671525.1 Saccostrea glomerata
GGGGGTAGTGACCAACTTTTTTCAAGGCAAACTTCCTTTCACTTCCAATTTTTTCCTATATTTTCTTGCAGTGTATCTACTGCGGTAAAAAGTGGGGGGGCCAACCACCTTTTCAATAGACATTTTCTATAGTAAAGGTAATGTTGGCAGAAAAAGTGGGGGGGCCAGGCCCCCCCTGGCCCCCCCGGATACTACGTGCCTGTCTTTTGCACTTGTCTTCTTTAATTGGCAATCTCATTTTAAATGTGATATAAATAACGGATATGTACATTTATGTTGTTTATTCTTTACACGATTTTAATATATACTTCTGTGTGACCGTTTTAAATACTTAAGCAACATATAAATCATTTTTTATCTATAAATTATTTGAAAATATGATTTTGCAAATCGACGTCCCAGTTCCTTTAACCTTTTACTGCTGTAACTATTCACTGCAAATCTCCTCCCTTATTCACAATTTTTGTTGAAGTATAGCTATGTCTTCCCCAAATAAGTGTGTTTTCACAAAAAAAGGGTTCTTAGGCTTGTAATAGCTGAGAAAAAAATGACATATTTTACTGTTAATTCTGTGACAATAATGAAGCCAGAGATGACATTTCAGGCTTTCTGGAAATCCCATCTTGTATTGAAAACACGCTTTAGAACTGATAAGTTGTAGATAAGGGGTTAATCATATTCAATTTTAAGCAGATGGGAAAAGGAAAGTTCAGTATGTAAAACATGAAAAGGGCTGTATACTCATAATTTTGGATTATATGAATAGTTCCAATGTAAATAAAAACCTGTTAATTAAAGGGAAAAAGAGGAAGAAAATTTCATTGATTGTATACTGTTTAACGTCCAATTCCAGAATATTTCACTGATATGGAGACGTCACCATTGCCGGTGAATGGCTGCAAATTTTGGCCTATGCTCGGCACTTATGGCCTTTGAGCAGGGAGGGATCTTGATCGTGCCACACCTTCTGTGACACGGGGCCTCGGTTTATACGGTCTCATCCGAAGAACAGCCCCATTTAGTCGCCTTTTACGACAATCAAGGGGGTACGTACTGAGGACCTATTCTAACCCGGATCCCCACGGGGCAATTTAAAGAGGAGACAGATTTGCTGTGTTGTTTTGGACCATCCACATTACTACAAAGTCCCTCAACAATCATAATTGAGCTCCTTAAATGTTGTTGAATTAGGTCAGTATTTTTTTCCATGTTCTTGAATAACTTATTCTGTACTATTTTTTGTTGATTGCAAGAAATGTGATAGAATCACTCAAATGACAATGTGTGATTTCCCGATACTTTTCATATTCTAATGTACGTAATGGTTATAAGACGAAAACTGTCCATTATGTCAGATATTAGACGACCCGAGGCGCGTTAGAGCCGAGGAAAGTCTAATATCTGACATAATGGTCAGTTTGAGGCTTATAACTTACTTAAAACATTTCACCAATGTCGAACCTTCCATTGTTAACTTATTGGACAGCCACAGGTAAGGTCTCGTTCTGCTTGGATGACTACCTGGCACTGTTCATCAAGTAAGGCCAAAGAAACCAGTTTTGGTTTTTCTTCTGTTTTTATTAATAGTAGGAATCATCGAGAGGTGTTTTATATCCATAAATATGAACATTAACTTTGTTTAGTCTTATTTATCCGCATTGCGACATTTTTTACCTATACTACGCATGCGTAAAAGTCAGTTCTACTAAATTCTTTACAATTTATTCATTTTACAACGCAACGACCACGGATGACGACGTACGTTTTGATTTTGAAAAAATACCTTCAGAATCGGGTGTTTTGACGATGCCATTTATCGATTACACCAAGATGCCTCAGTTCAAGTTTTTACTATGAAATCCGGATATATATTCTTGTTTCGGAGTTTCCCGTTAACAGGTAATTTTTGTAAAGCAATAGGATTTGAAGGATTTCACTCCTACAGCTGATTAAGCATTTTCTATGAAATTGGGTGATTATTTCTAATGTATTTTTTTTTAAATGCAACACTTTCTCTTTTGTGTGCAGGTTTCGAACTCGGAAGGATTTTACCCCAGCCACTCCTTAAAACAACGACAAATTCTCGCTCAAACGACGCAGGACTTGGTGGACAAATGGTCATAAATCTGCGAACGAAATTACAGATTCCGTTGGAATTTCGTGAGCTAAATTTTGTGCTAAATGCGGAAAAATGGATATTTCAATAAACAAAAATCCCAAGGTTGTGTGTAAGAAAACTCATTTTTCTCATTCATCTTTTGTGTCCATTGGATTCTATATTTGGTTCCGTGAATCAAGCATTGTGAAATGAATCTATTATATAGCAATGAACGGTGAATTTAAGAAATTTATGATCGGAGCCACGGATGCGTCTACAATGAATCTGAGACATTCCATTCACTGGATTTTTTGTGCCATTTTCAATAGGATTTTTTGTGAAATATTAACATTCAACGCTACTAATTTCCTACATTGTTCATATTAAATTGTTTGATTTGTCATTGCCTGTTTACTTATTTGCCTCGCTCTTTGTTCTCATTTTAACGTTACCTGTACCTGTCCAATAAGTTGAATCTTATTGGACACCTACAGGTAACTTATTGGACGGGTTGCAGGACAATAACAAATTTATTGAACCAGGTTTAACAAAAGATGACGACACAAAAATGTTTTAATTGTAATGAATGTATTTTTCACTTGCAGGCGCGAAATTATTTTCTATACATTGGTCAAGCAGTGGAGGTAATCTGGAAGATATAATAGGATCTGAGTGCCCAAAATTAAAGGGTATTAATATAATCTTATGAGAAGCAATGAGGGAAGACAACTTACGTCTATACTCACACCACCAACACTTCAGGAACTGAAAAAGACTCTTAGAAAAGGAAATTTACTAATGGCAGTGTGATGTGCATTATGTAGTTTTCAAATATCAACATGAGGGTATGGTTCATGTACGATTATGGTTCGGCTAAGGATTTAAAGCTGTATGTAATGTGGAGAGCTGCTTCGGTCAACGGGACCAACTGAAGATAAATTTGGTAGGACAGTTATTATTGATCACCATGTCTGATGAAGAGTTAAAAGCTAAGTGAACGTTTCAAACCATGAAGAGTGAAAAGTTAGAACGTGAATTAGTTAGAGTTAATTAAAGCGAACACCATGAATGAAAAGTTAAACACAGATGTACATAACATGACACACCAAAACCGACACACCAGGACAGCTACCTTAATACAAGGAGAAACAAGTCACATCTGATGCTCTGCAATGAAAATGTTAAATTAATTTGCTGTTAATGAGTATGGAAAAGTAAGAGGAGTAAACAAGTCAATTTTTTTTGCACTTGTCTTTTGTCACTGGCAATCTCATTTTAAATGTGATATAAATAACGGATATGTACATTTATGTTGTTAATTCTTTTAACGATTTTAATATATTTCTGTGTGACCGTGTTAAATACTTATCGACCTACATTCAGTACACGAACTATGCATTCACGTGATTGTCCATAGATAGGACTAAACTTCATACAGCACAGAGTGGGTTATACTATGCTTTTCCCATAAGTATTTAAGTTCTGTGATAATAAAAGAGCTTAATTAAAATAAATTCAGTTTTTAAAAAATCTCCTTTTTTACACGTCTATTTTCCATTGATTTCTCATAGTAGGCCCAACAGTGCTGCGTGCTCCTATGCATCTTTGAGATTAGCCGAAGGAACCCTGGGACCGCCTACACATAGACTTTGCCAGGCCATTTATTAACTCTATGTTCTTACTCATAGTAGATGCACATTCTAAATGGCTGGAGATCTTTCCAATGAAATCAAGAACGCCAACACTTGTCATTGAGAAACTGAGAATTTTATTTTCACAACTTGGCCTTCCTAAGGTGATAGTGTCAGATAACGGACCCCGGTTTATTTCAGAGAAATTTCGGTTATCTCTTGCACAAAATGGCATCAAGCATATTACCTCTGCCCCGTAACTTCGGTCTGATACGTCAAGACGAAGTAATTATATCAAGAAAACGTATGGCTATTTTAATATGTGGTCATTTCCAGACATGTGATTCATGTCATGTGGTTTGAGGAACCAATAGATTACATTATGTAGTTTCCCGCTTTTGCTGAACTGCCCTAGTTCATTACAAAGTTAGATTCCTTAGAGGACAGTCCCATTTAGTGTTTATGTGTTTGTCAATGACTATATCTATATTGAGTCTGCCATATTTGAATATTCTTGACTAACCTGAATGATGTACTGACAGATAGTAAGTGCACTCTATATTTTATTATCTTAATTAATTTCTTATTAAATATTTCTGTGAATTATCTAATTTATAATTTTTCTTTCATGAGTAAATTCAGTTGATTTGATTGTAAAGTGTCGTTCTCTTAATTTTATCATTTGATCTTGGTAATTTATAAATTTATTAAATTTTATTGATGTGACCTGATTATTTATTTGAAGTTACTACATGTAGTATATAGTTGAATCATTATTTACAGTTGATATGTAGTATACCAGACATATTCAGCAGATTACTGAGTTGGCCTTGTTCCGTTAACAGGTGATTTAATTGATAATTATGTTTTTACCGTAGATAAATGTTACGTGAAATAATTGCATTGGAATGAATATATATTTATTCAGTAATATTGTACATGCATAATGTTCATTATCAAAATTAGTGTTTTTATGCAGTCAAGGTGAATAATTTGTAAAGTGATTTGAACTTTATGAAGATAGCAAGAGTTATCTTTCTTGTAATGCGCATATATTTCCTTGCAAGCTGATTCACAACTTTTATGCATACCATTGAGAGGATGTGTGTGACGTCACAAATGTAGGCAGGTGTCGATTTTCGGGCTCCGATAATGTATATCTTTTCTGAGTGAAAACTGAAATCTCCAGGAATGTTTGGATATCAAATAATTATGTAAGTCAAGTGTTGTTTCAATGAGCTAAAGAAATTAATACTTAAAGCTCGTGATAGTTCCAAAAACTCAAGTGAATCTCAAAAAGATCGAAGGCATGCCGCCATTGTGAACAATTACTCACCAGGTTGACATTATTTTTAGTGAATTTGAAGTGTGTGTACATCCTGTGTTTATCCTCATACATTCATTAATCATTATACATATCTCTAAAGCCAGAACAACTTATAATGGCTAATTTGTCTGTAAATGCTGAAATCAATCCGAGCAAGAGACAAAGGCAGGACAGTAGTGTTATTCTCTCGGGTGATCTCAGCAAACTGAATGATTTATTAGACACCATTTCAATAGATGAGAACTCGTTCAAACAAGCAGTCAATCTTATAATTAACAAAGAAAACTTTAAAAGTGCACCTAACGCATTGGTTTCACAACTGCACGACCACTGCGTGTCTTCATCGGACTTGAAGAGACTGGTTGCTTTGGACACTGAACAGGTGCGGAATCTAGTGTATTGCGTAGCTCTGATATTGGTGGAGCTGGACTTGGTTCACTACTGCCTATTGTAGGAACTGGATCATCATTGTGCTGTGATTGGTCAGTCAGCGGTACAGGCTCTGAATTTTCATGATCAGGACGGAATGGTTCTCGACTAAATCGGAGATGACGTCGATTGAGTCTGTATACACGTCCATCCTCAGTTCTCACTTTGTATGATCTGACATCACTCTGTTCCTGAACAAATGCTTTTTTCCATCCTTTTTCATTTCCTGTAGGTCTGATGCGAACAATATCTCCTTCTGATAAGGGTTTTAGTTCCTTAGCTCCTCGATTATAGTAGTATGTCTGACGTTCCTTGTGTTCAAAGAGTCTTTCCCTGGTGCGGTCAGCATAACGTGGTCTGAGTAGATGTTCCGCTACTGGTAATAATGTCTTAGTGCGTCTACCAAAGATTCGTTGTGCAGGTGAGTAGCCTATTCCTTTAGTAGGCGTATTGCGTAGATCCAGGAGCGCCAAGAATGGATCTTTTCCGTCCATTATACACTTGTGAATAAGTCGTTTGGCAATCTTTACAGAGTTCTCCGCCTTGCCATTAGATTGCGCATATCTGGGCGATGATGTAACGTGCTCGAATTTTTACTGAACTCTGCAAAGTCTCGGCTTCCAAATGGCGGTCCATTGTCTGATATTACTCGATCTGGAATTCCATGACGTGCGAATTGCGATTTCATCATGCGAATGATCGAACTTCCTGTTTTACTATGAAGTCTTTCCACCTCAAAGTAATCTGAATAATAGTCTGCGAGTATGAGGTAATCTTTGCCTTCACATTCAAAAAGATCACATCCTATGGTTTGCCACGGACGAGCAGGAATCTCATGGCTGATCATAGGTTCCTTCTGTTGATCATCCTGGTAAGTATTACATGCAGTACATTGACCAATGTATGATTCAATGTCCTTCGACATATTTGGCCAGTAGACATAGTCCTGGGCACGACAGATACACCCTTGGATACCAATATGAGAGTTATGTATACGCTGCACTATACTTTGTGTGATAGATTTAGGTACAACAACTCGCTCAGCCTTATAGATGACACCATTTTGAACGACTAACTCCTCTCTAAATGGAAAATACACTTGTATATCTGGGTGGACTTCCTTTGACGAGTCAGGCCATCCCTCAAGTATGATCTTCTTCAATAACTGTAGAGAGTCATCCCTTTCTGTAGCTTCCTTTATCTGTGAATATCGTTCCTCAGATATTGCTAAGTAGGTGCGGTGGTTGATGCTGTGTATGTCATGCATGTTCTCCTCAACTGAATCAGAATCAGTGATAAGATAGGCCCTACTTTAGGTGTCAGCAAAATACATCTCTGTGCCTTTTTTGTACTCAATGCTGTAGTCAAATTTCTGCAGTCTTAATAGCATTCGCTGAAGACGCTTGGGTGCACTGTGAAGGTTCTTACGTACAATGATTTCCAGGGGTTTATGGTCAGACTGTATATTAACATGCCGTCCATATGTGTAATTCTCGAAATGTTCCATGCCAAACACTGCGGCTAAAGTCCCTTTTTCTATCTGTGCATAATTTTGTTCTGTGGCTGTCAGCGAACGTGAAGCATATGCGATAGGATGATTTTCTTGCATAAGGCATGCGCCTAGTCCAGTAGAAGAAGCATCAAATTGCAAAGTCAGTTTCTTCTTGGCATCAAAAAATTTGAGAACAGGTGCACGAGATAATGTGTCCTTGACCTTGTCAAATGCTTGTCCATGGATATCCGGATCCCATGCAAAGTGAGTCTCTGCTTTCAGAAGATCTCGAAGTGGACTTGTTATCTCGGACAACTGCGGTGCAAAACGTTGCACAAAATTTGTCATTCCCAATAATCTCTGAATTCCTGCCTTGTCTTCTGGGGTAGGCATCTCATGTATCGCCTTGAGTTTCTGTGGGTCAACACTCAACCCATCCTTGCTGATCACATATCCCAGATAAGTAACTGATGTGAGCTTAAGTTTCATCTTACTTTGGTTAAGCCTTATGTTTTTCTTCATGCATCTCTGCATTAAGGCTCGGATTTTCACATCATGGTCCCTTTCAGCTTCTTCGTCTGTCTCACCACAGCCATAAATTAGCACATCATCATGTATCGGTCTGATGCCTGGAATACCACTTAAGGCGTCGTCCATTCTCCTTTGGAACTCCTCAGGTGCTACCGAGATTCCAAATGGCATCCTCAACCAGCGATATTTGCCACATGGTGTAGCAAATGTAGTTAGATAGCTGCTTTCACTGTCGAGGTCAATGTGCCAAAACCCATCTTTTGCGTCAACAATGGAGACAAGAGGCCCATGGGCCTTATAGGTCACCTGAGCATCTTGCAACAACTTTACAATGATTGACATTGGTTCATGTTTTAAACTAGACAACATGGCATTCACAATTTTGAAGACATAATAACTATACACTTAGCATGATTAGTTTGGTTACTTAATACCCACAGACAGAGTAGGGGAACAAAAATGGATTTCAACTAATAAGTAATATTCAGCTATTATCAATATAGTGCCACTACCATACATGAAACCCCTGACCCTTGTCCACACATTTCACAATTTTGGAAGACACCGTTGCTTATCAAAAATATTTGATCAATACAAAGTAGAAGGTTTCAATCAATTAATTCATTTTCAGTATATAAGTAGAGCCCTCACCCCCTCTATGGTACCCCTTACCCAGGGTGTGGAAATTCACAATTCAGGAAGAATGGCCCTTGCTCATCATAGCTATATAGGTAGTTCATCTGCTTAATCCCCAGGAGCAGAGAAGATTTTCACCAGTTTGAGGGACTCTCACCTAAAGTCCTTTTACTGTTCCATATCAGGAAAAAAAGTTCATGAGCAGAAACATGCTGTATGGGAAAAAGGTACATATATCCTAACCCATAACTTGAGTATGATTCTGTACACATGTACAGCCAAGGTAAAATATGTAGCACTATTTTGTTCTTTTTGTAAACTGACTACTGAGTAGTCAGGAAAACCTATGATTTCCTTATATTTCAGGGATTTATTCTTTGATTGTGATAAGTACCCTTAAAAAGTACATAATTCTCAAATTGTAATTTCAGGCATTAGGCTTTTTGTGATAAGGGATACATGACCTAACCCATTGATTCTTCATATAATATGTCAATAACAAGAGGTCCACTCATCTTATTAAATTAATACAATTTTTATTTTTGCGGTTAAAGGTCATGTATGAACTTTTTATTTATTAAATAGGTTGTGCATTGTTTTTAGTTTTATTAATCATGGTATTGTGAATTCTGATATCAGATGCCTTTAAAAATATTCATACTTAATGCATAGCACTGAAAATATACTTATAGATTTTTTTCTTTTAGGAAAAGCATTAGAAGAATGCCTGCATGGGAAGAAAAGTTTTGGACTTGGAAAAGGGAGATGTGACAAATACATTTTGACAGTTATTGATTTCCACTGAAACCAATATTCACAAGAAAGAGGAACATAGAAGTTTTATGTTGATTCACAACTTTAAATTCAAGAATGTACAGTTGGTTTAATTATAAAACATGTCACGTATGAAAAACATTTTCGTGAAATGTACTCTGTCTTCGATACTTATTTATGTGTATGTGATTTGCAGGATAGGATGTGGGCAACATATACTGTCAAGAATCTTGATGTTTTTGATCTTATATTTGTAAAAAAAAAATTGTAATAAACAAAGTTAAAGTCAACCTTTTGTTACTTTGTATATATTAATTATGATGTACAGACTTCCGCAGTATCGACTTGGAAGAAAAATCTTATTTATAAATTGCATAAGGCTTTATTCACTAGAATGGAAACAAAAATGATTAACTTTTGTGGTAATTAAAGATGGTATTTAATTAAATTTAAGAGCTGTAATTATCAGATTTAATATATCCTAAATATGGTGTTTAGTGGTTGTAAATATTAACTTTACTTTTTTGTAAAGTCAAGACAATGTGGGACATTACATCATATTTAAGTGCATGTAAAGTTAATGTAAAGGTTACCTTTTCCAACTTTGACTTTTTTTCAGAAAAGCCAATTAAAGGCATTGTAAGTAATAAATTTACATTATCTTTACTTGTTTTGTAAATCCAAATTTTCACGCAGTGAGTTTAAACTAACATATTTAGAAATTCTTTACAATATTCAGGAGTTATAATCTGGAATGAGCTACCAATAAGTATCAGGAATTTCCAATCCCTTACAATATTTAAAAAAAGTGTTGCAAATTTTCTGCTTGTGAAACGCAATGGTTCAATGTGATTTTTCTTTATTTCTCTCTCTCTCTATGCTGAAATGTTGATGTTTAATTTATTTATTTATTCGGTAACATGCATGTACTGTCCATCTTTTTATTGTCTCCTTATTGTGATTTGTATTTATTGTGTATAAACAGTGTATATGTGTTATAAAGAAGGCCCCGAGGAAGACTAGTGCTTGCACTAATCGGGTTACCTTCTATAAATAAAGTATTATTATTATTATTATTATTATTATTATTATTATTATTTACACTGCCTTTAATTGACTTTTCTGAAAGAAGTCAAAGTTGGAAAAGGAAACCTTTACATTAACTTTATATACACTTAAATATAATGTAATGTCCCACATTATCTTGACTTTACAAAAAAGTAAAGTTAAAATTTACAACTGTACATTAATTAATTGCCATTAGGCCTAAATACTCATGCCCCATACCACAATATGATACATATGTATATATACTTTGAAGAGTCATATGTCTATTTTATGTACATGTTTGTATAGGTTCATGTATGTCTAAATGTTTTGTTTTGTTTTTCCTTTTTCTGTCAACTATATATTAGGCCTTTCTCTTGTAAGTTTGTACTCTTTATGCTCATTTGGGCACTGAATTAGTAATAAAACATATCTTATCTTATCTTATCTTATATTCTTACCCTTTTTCTTCTACTGTAAAGGACTATCTTGGATTTGTGTTGTTGCGCTTTACACGTCTTCTCTTTATGCTGCCTAAGCTCTATGAGCAATAGAGTCAAAATATCTCTCTATTGCAACTGTAATAATCAATTATAATTTATTTTTATGCCCCCGTAAACGAAGGCATATAGTTTTTGTCGTGTCCGTCTGTCTGTCTCTCTGTTTGTCTGTTTGTCCGCAAAAACTTCAACCTTGCCTATAACTTTTAATTTAGTGGAGCTATGACATTCATATATCACATGTGTATTCCTTGTGACAAGACCTTTCTTTGGGTACCATCAAATTTGACCTTTTGACCTTGATCTTGGAGTTTGACCCACTTTAACACAAAAATTTTAAACTTTTACTTAAGCCATATCTTTTGAACAATAGATACCAGGACATTTATATTTCACGTGTATATTCTTTGTGGTAAGATCTTTCATTTGATACCAACATCCTAAACCTTTTGACCTTGACCTTGGAGATTTCCGTACCTATGAAAAAACTTTAACCTTGGCTATAACTTTTAAACAATAAGTACTATGGCTTTCATACTTCTCATATATAATCCCGATGAAAAGATCTTTTATTGGATACCAAGAACCTTGACCCTTTGACCTTGACCTTGGAGTTTGACCTTCAAAAATACAACTTTGACCATAATTTTTGAAGGGTTCGGGCTAGGGCATTCATACTTCGCAAATTTAATCCTTGTGGCAAGACCTTTCATTTGATATCAAGAACTTTGACCTTGACCTTGGAGTTTGATTTACTTTTTACAAACATTAACCTTGACCATAACTTTTGAACAGTAGGGGCTAGAACTTTCATATTTCAAATGTGTAATCCTTCTGACAATACCTTTTATTGGATATCAAGAATCTTGACCCTTTGACCTTGACCTTGGCGTTTGACTTACTTTTTACAAACTTTAACCTTGACCATAACTTTTGAACGGTAAGGGCCGGCGCTTTCATACTTCCTATACGTAATCTTTGAGACAAAGCCTTTCTTTAGAACCCAACAACCTTGACCCTTTGACTTTGAAACGGAGTTTGTCCCATATTATAAAATGTTAACCTTGGTCATAACCCTGGAACAGTTGTAGCTAGCGTTTTATATATTTCGCATTTCTTGTGAAAAGGCCTTACTTTGGTACCAACATATTTGATCTGCATTTGAGAAAGCTTATCCTTCGCTATGTTGCCATAAGGGGGCATCAGTGTTTCACAAACACATCTTGTTCATATATGGTACAGCTGAATATATACATTTTGTATTTGATCAGTACAGGGCAGCAATAATTCAGCATGCATTGTTACAATGTAATATATAGTTTTTGAGTCACCAGGTATGAAATACCACTTTTTTGGCAATTTTAAATAATGATGCAAAAAGAGTCAAGATTGACATTAATTAGTATGAAGATTTCATCCTAAACCATATCAAATAAAACTAGGTCACAAATTTACCCCACAGATTACATAATGATATTTATATATATGTATCACAATATGACTTTTTGAGTGTTTTGTGAAGAAATAAAATAAAGGGAGAAAAGATTCCAAATCGTGTGCTCTTTACTGATGTTAAAGATTTAATTGACAGTATAGCTACTCGGCACGCCTCATGTCTACTGACCATTAAAAAGATAAAAGAATTCAAGTTATTGCAAGAAGAAGGATATGGAGATAACGAACAGTATTCAATCTCATAGTCTATAAAACAATACAAAATAAGAGCAGAGCAAACACGGACCTCCGAAACATCAGAGGTGGGATCAGGTGCCATGGACGAGTGAGCATCCCCTGCCGACCGGTCACACCCGCCATGTGCTCCTTGTCATGATCAGGAAATAACGGAAAAAATCAGTCGTCAATTCATTGTATAAATAATGGACTAACAATTGGTATGAAAAACGTCAGTCAGCATTTGACTCAATGATAAATTGTATTTGCTGACAAGGTCATTGTATCGACCATAGAACTTAGGAAATGATTACTTTAAACGAGATTGCTGATATTCTTGTTTCATCAACTTGCTTGTCAATAATTTACCTCGTTTCAGAAATTGTTCATACGTAGGGCATGCTCTTGCGTATCGAATCAACTGATTTTTATACTCCGTATGCAGGTGATGAAGGTATATTGCTGCATAAGTAAGGGAAGTTGATTATAGAAAAGTTAAAGTTGTGTTACAAAAGAACGATAACTCAATATTGAGGGTGCATTGTTACAACGCGAAAAGTAATAACAACGCGAAATGTAATAACCCTAGATTATTACGTTTTGCGTTATTACATTTTGCGTCGAGATCAACGCAAAATGTAATAACGCAAAATGTAATGACACAATTTTTAGATTATTACATTTTGCGTTATTATATTTTGCGTCGAGATCAACGCAAAATGTAATAATGTGCTTTTTCGTTGTTACATTTTGCGTTTTTTTTTTTGCACTGAAAAAAAAACGCAAAATGTAATAATACAATATGTAATAAAACAAAATACAATTATTTTTTTTGATTGCGTTTAACAGAAAAAAAATCATAAAATTTATTCAAAATATACATAAAACCAACATGGGAGACAGGCTGTACAAAATATTTAGAACTTAAGCAATGAGACCAACGTTAGGGTTTTTACGGACATAAATACATTAAAAAGGATCGTTTTTCTGACTCTTGACTTCAGTTATATTGAATACATTGTGCTAAATTATAAAGCATTAATTTAACTTTGATTGGCATATTTTTGATAGTCTTATTAAATATCTAACCAATAACACAAAATTTATTTAAATAATACAAGAAATAATACAAGATTCATGGTTTTCTTAATTTTTTCTTGTCTATTACAATCAAAATAAAATATACTCTTATGTACATAAAATTCCCAGATCAAAATAATAAACAGAATGTAACTTCTAACGTCTTTTAAGCCATCTTGTGTGTATGAAAAGAAAATGTCAAAATGTATATCTTGATACGACTAACCGGTTAATCGGTCGGATCGTTTTGCGATAACCGATTAGCAATTCTGCAATCGATTGCCATCCCTAGTAATTAACATTTGGAAATTTATTTTTATCTATTATTTCATGGTAATATAAAAGAGTTGGAATATTTTAAAAAAACAGCTGAACTGTTGGCGCCCTATTCCTATACTCTGGTATTACCTTGGTATAATTGATTGATTTTGAAAAAAAAATCCTAATATTTATCATACAACTATTTTTCAGGATTGCTTAATAGAAGTTTTGGAGTTATTAGTGACGCAGGAAGAGATGGATGAACTAGATAGCGACATCCGACCGGCGTGGCAGGAAGGTGGAATGGTCTGCCCAGCAGACCATTGTGAAGTCTGGCTGAACACCTACAAATCCTGCAAGGGACACTGGCAGGAGATCCACGAAGCTTCTATTGAAATCTTCCAATGTGGAGTAGAAAACTGCAGGTATGCCAGTAGACGAAAGAACCAGGTGCGTCGACACGCCCGTCTCAAGCATGGGAACAGCACAATTCCTCTAGGACAGCATGTCAGGAACATCAAATTCCAGGATCCCGGACAGGGAACCATGCCCCTGGCCCCAATCTCGGCAGCCAGGAAGAGATACCGGGATCAACAGGCTAACCTGAGGAGGGCCAACCGAGCTACAGCAGGGAACACACTCGTGAGGTCGGAGACAAACTCAAGAGATCAAGACGTCATTACAGAGGGGGAGGACACTTTTGTGGTGACCGGACGCCTGTAGGGTCCAACCAGCAAAAAGACAGTGAAAAAATTATGAACATTATAAAGTTGATGTTATCCTGATATTTTTTTTAAATTTTATTTTACCTTTGTTGTTTAATTGAAGTTTTTTTCTCATTCATTCATTCCTGCTATAGATATATTATAATTATTAATAAATGACATAATCATTTATTTCTTAAGAAGGGGGGAGTGTAGCAGGCATGGATTTTGTTATATGCATTTATGCCTTGCATTTGAGAAATAACATGTTATTATCAATGTTTTCATACATATATGTGTATACTGCCTTATCCCTAATACCATTTGTTTGTATTTAGCATGTTTACAAACCTTTTCAGGGAAAAGCACGTGTTGCTTCCATCAAATCTTTTGGGCTAATGTTTATCTAAATTTTGATTGGTTATTAATACGGAAGTTAACCTTTTGGGTGTCACTAATATCAGTCAAAGTTCATACCCTTCGGGTGCATCCACTAAGATTCTAAGTTGAATTTTCTATTGTTTACAAAAAGTATAAAAACCCGTATAACTGCTACTTTATTGGGGAATCTTGAAAAGCATTGATTTGCTGTAAGTTCTCTCACTTTTATAGAGGTTTATTAGGTATTTAACAGGTTGCACCCTTAGAAATTATGTTAAGATATTATTAGGTATTTGTACAAAAATTGTCGTTGTCTATAGCTCCTGTTAAATTTATTAGGCCATAAAACTAAAAGTTAGGAGTTAGGAGTTAGGTTTTCAATAAATAAATGTAAATAAGGGGTTTTTTAATTTACCTAGGCCTTTTCCCCCGGCTAGGTTGGGCTAGCGTTTCCGTACGCTAGGTTGGGGGTGATTTTTGCTGGACTTTCAAAAATACGTTTTTTTTCATAAGGCAGAAATTTACAGTTGTTATTTTTTTTATACCATTTTTTGTTTGTCTATACAAAGGTTAAATAAATTTTGTTGTTTATTGAAACTGGTGTTTTCATTGCAATTAACACGAGGTGTTGAAATAAGGTACAAACAGGCTAGGAAATAAGACCAAGCAGAATCTCAAATCAAAATAATATCATCTATTTTATGCATATAAAATCAGATGACTTTATTTTACAGGAAAAGGTATTAATTTTTGGTCGGGATCGGCCTGCGGCCTTGGGTATATATAAGTCGGAAAGCTCGGGATCAACATTCTTTTCATCAACTTGCTGGATACAGAGTAGGTTGAATATTTCTTTGTCAAGTTTTTTCATAATATTTGTAAGAAATTTTTTTGCATCTGCCTTAAATATATTTAAATTTTGGTTAATGGATAATAAAGTTTGTATGTTCTTAATACTTTTTTAATCCAGCGTATATATTTTCTCTGGATTGTGCTGGATTTACAGCCCGATTAAATGTGACACGACAGCCATTTTGAATATATTGTTGCAAATTTTTGCCCGTAGCAAATTTATCAAAAAATTTGTATCTGGTGAAATACAATTAGTAATTTTTGTTTGTTATTTACTCTAACGAGCGGAAATGCCTCCCAAAAATAAGACTAAGCGGAATTGCAGACTGAGAGACAACGAGGGCAAAGCATCAAGGTCAAAGAGGTCAAGACAAGAGCGACCAGCGGTAGCGATAGAGGTTGACGATAATCATACAGTTCAGGAACCAGGTCCTTCAGGAAGCATCGCCGCCCAAGAGAATGTAGTTGGTGCCAGAAAGTCAAACTCGACCCCCCTGGCCCCAGCACCTGTGCCTGCTTTGGCCATTGAATCTCAATCAGGTACAAGCATTGGTTATGAGAATCAATATGTAGATAGCATTCATTCACTATTGGCTAGCAATGTCTCTAACTCATTGAAGTCTAAAATCATTAGTTCAGCATACATAGAGATTAGTTTGTTGCTTGATAACACTTCCCTGACAGAATCTTCAGAGAAAAAAATATTTTTTAATGAAAAAGGGGAGTTGGTCACAAGAGAGGTTGTTAAACCTAGCAATAAGATTCAAAATATCAGTAAATGGACAGATGCATTCTTAGTTTACTCTAGCATTTATGCTTCAGCCCACCCAGAATCTTACCAGGGTTTGCTGAAATATTTACATGACATAAGACTCGGGGCATCAAGATGTGGGGAGGGGGATTTGGGATGGAAGAAATATGACGAGCAGTTTCGACTTCGCCGCAGTATCGATCCCACCTTAGATTGGTCTAAAGTAGACTATGAGTTATGGTTGATGTTTATGTCATCATCCCCACAATCTAAACTAACAATTAAACCAAACAGTCCAGCCTACAACAAGTGCTATAATTTCAACTTCAAGGGTCATTGTGACAGACCTTCTTGCCAGTACATGCACAAGTGCATTAAATGTTCTGGGAGTCATCCACAATATTTGTGCCCTCAATCTAATTATGTTGGGAAGTCCACAAGTTACCCGAGGGGGCCACTGCAAGGGCAACCCCAAGTTAGACCCCTTATGTCACACCCAACCCAAACCCCAAGACCACAAAGGTATATGGGCCCTAGGAAATTCCCCTATTAATGTTGAAAAGTTAAATGAATATTTGCAACCATATCCAGACAAATATGCTGCTAATTATATAAAAAATGGGTTTTCAAAGGGTTTTGAAATAAATTATACAGGCCCAAGGTGTCATGTGTTTTCAAAAAATCTTAAGTCTGCAAGTGAACACCATGATGAGTTGATGGAAAAGATAAGTAAGGAAATAAAGCTTGGCCGAATCATGGGTCCTTTTGATCAACTTCCAATTTCTAACCTCCATATTTCACCAGTTGGCATTGTCCCTAAATCTGATGGAGGGTGGCGAATGATTACCCATTTATCCTATCCTAGTTCCCAGGGGATCAACGACTTTATAGACCCAGATTTATGTACAGTGCAGTATGCATCATTTGATGGTGTAGTCAATATGATTGCAAATTTGGGAAGGGGCGCATTGATAGGTAAGATGGATATTAAAAGTGCTTTTCGTTTAGTTCCGATAAATCCAGGGGATTTTGACTTGTTAGGTTTCTCTGTAGATGGATTATATTACATAGATAAATGCCTTCCCATGGGTTGTTCCATTAGTTGCAGAATTTGGGAAACATTTGCAACTTTTCTACACTGGCTTGCTCAGTTCAAGTCTGGATTGAATACATTAGATCATTATTTAGACGATTTCCTTTTTGCAGGTAGGTCTGGTAGTGATGAATGTGAAATTCTAATGTCTACTTTTAGTAACTTAGCTGGGGATTTAGGGGTACCTCTAGCCCATGAGAAAACTTCTGGTCCAACAACAAAATTAATATTTCTAGGTTTCGAAATTGATACACTAGAGATGACAATTAAGATCCCAGAAGCTAAGTTAGAAATCCTGAAGAGTCTGATTGAAAATTTTTTAGATAGGGAAAAAGTTACACTGCAAGAAATGCAGTCTTTAGTTGGAATGCTCAATTTTTTCTCAAAGGCAATCAGATCTAGTAGAGCTTTTATTCGAAGAATGTATGATGCATTTAGTGGAGTTTTCAAGCCACATCATCATATAAGATTATCAGTAGGAATTAAAAGTGACCTTAGAATGTGGCTGGTGTTCTTGAACCATTTCAATGGGGTTGCATATTTTCCTAATACTGTATGGGAAGATTCTAGCATTTTACAGTTATTTACAGATAGTGCAGGTTCAGGTCATTTAGGTTGTGGGGGTTACTTTAGTGGAAGTTGGTTTTTTCTCCAATGGCCAAAACATTGGAACAACCAAGAAATTTTGAGAGACATGACTTTTCTTGAGCTCATACCAGTAGTTTTAGCAATAGAGATATGGGGACCTAGGTTGTTACATAAAAAAGTTCAGTTTCATGTTGATAACCTTTCATTAGTTAGTGTCATCAATACCCAATCTTCCAAGTCCAAGAGAGTGATGGAATTGGTAAGACATTTGGTTCTTAGACTGATGATCAACAATGTTATATTTAGGGCAAATCACATTAGTAGCTTGGATAACAAAATTGCAGATTCTATTTCTCGCAAACAGTGGTTCCGCTTCAAGACGTTAGCACCAGAGGCAAGCACCAGACCAGACCCTCTTCCAGTAGAATTAGTCAACATGATTTACAGATTCAAATGAATAAATTGCTAGATGCTTCAATCTCTGAAAACACTAAGACCGCATACGAAACAGGACAAAATTCATTTTATAATTTCCGGAAAGAATTTGGGTACGAAATTTCATGGCCCCCACCTCTTAGAGATGTTGTTCACTTTGTTGCTTATCTGTCACTTAAGAAGTGTTCCTATGCTACGGCAAAATCTTATCTATCTTCTATTAGTTTTCAATGCAAAATTCACAATTGGGTTGATGAAACAAAGAACTTTCTGGTTGTAAAGGTTCTTGAGGGTATGAGAAGAACTGGTAGGTCTACAGATGCAAGGCTACCTATAACCTTGCAGTTGCTTTCTGAAGTTGTTAGGGTTTTATCGAGCATTTGTAGCAGTAGTTATGAAACAAAATTGTTCAGAGCTGCTTATATATTAGCCTTCTTTGGTTTTCTCAGAATAGGGGAATTCACATTGTCTACTGGTAATAGTGTTCATACAATTTTACAAGTGACTGATGTTCAATTTGAAGCTAATTACTCCAAGGTTTTTGTACACATAAGAATGTCAAAATGTGATCAGGATAGAAAGGGGGTTTCTTTAGCCATTGATAAAAGTGGGGGAATCCTGTGTCCAGTAGCAAGTTTGATAGATTATCTTGCAGTAAGACCAAAAATTAAAGGGCCATTATTTATCCACTGTGGAAAAAATCCCCTTACCAGATATCAGTTCTCTTCGGTTTTGAAAAAATCACTTCAGGTTTTGGGGGTTCAGGGACATTATAGGGCCCATTCATTTCGTATCGGGGCAGCCACTGCAGCATTTGAAGCGGGGTGTTCACAAGATGTCATAATGGAAGCAGGGCGTTGGAAGTCTAGGGCATACAAATCATACATAAGATGTCCTGTTGGGCAGATGTTGGGGGCAAATAAGTTGTAATTTTGTAAATTTAACAAGAATTATTCAAATTATTGCATACATTTGTAGAGGTCTCTGAAGTTAAAGTCTGGTGTGTGGGCTCCTCTATTATTAAGAATGCAATGATGGCATCAGTATGCAGACCGGGGGGAACAAATCTTGGATTGGATAGATTGAAAATAAATATTTGGTGGCAGGGATATTCAGGTTTGAATTTTTTGGGACTTAAAAGAAAGCTCTTTTTTCTGACAGAATATGAGGAATCCCCAGATTTTTTGGTTATTCACTGTGGGGCAAACGATTTAGGATCAATTGATCTGTATACTCTCATTGAGAAAATTAAATCCCATCTAAAGATTATCAAGACTCGCTTTCCACATTCTACACTTGTTTGGTCACAGATGCTGCCACGAAATAAATGGAGGTACTCGGGGGACAATAAAGCAATGGAGCGATCCCGTCTTAAGGCCAATAGGGTAGCTGCTTCATTAGTGTTAGAGTTGGGGGGTTGTTACATAAAGTACCCTGATTTATTGAAAAACATATCACAATTTCTGTTGCCAGATGGAGTACACCTCAATGACCTAGGAAATAAACTCTTTCTAAATAATATCCAAGGGGGGTTAGAATTTTTCCTGTCAAAGCAAGGAAATGTGTATCCTTAAACAAAACATAAAGAACATTGGTCCGTGGGGGCTTTTTTGTCAGTTGCTTGGGTGCTCCCCCATGTGTGGGATGACTGCGAACTCTCCTTCGGTTGTTCGCTGTCATGTGGCGTTTGCGCACACCAAAGCAACTGAGGCCTACATAAACTTTGTATTGTTGTGAAGTTTTCACCATTGAACTGTGAAGGGGGTTGAAATGTTGAACCATTTTATATGTAAAATATTTGCTGATATGTTGATATAATTTGTTTTGTGCTTGAATTGTGCATATAACTAATTACACTTAAATAAGTAACCTTAAATAAGTAACCACCCGCGGTTTACCCGGGGTGGTCATTTTTTGCACATATGACTTGTTTGTGTTGATGAATTTTGTTGAATTTGTGTGGGTTTGCCCAAAAGTTGTGTGTATTAATTGGCATCCCACAAATTACTATGCCACGGCCAATGTTCGCCAAAATAAAGGTTAAAACAAACATTTTGTTGTCATTTCCCTGTATAAATAAGAACCTGGGAAATAATTTAATGAAAATATAGGAGAGTGTTGAAAATATTCTAGAACCACTAATGACAATGGTGTTCTGTAGACATACTCCAATTACACATTCCTAGTTTATTGTCCTTTCATGAATCTCCGACAAAAATCAATCGGTGCTCTTCCAATACTGTATAAAATCCAGAATGCACAACAAACCAGTAATTTGCACTCTAATTTCGAGTGTTTTCCTCGGTATTTACTCTCCAACTTTCTCGCGGCACCCTTCACTTTGTTCAAAATCTTACATAATGTATAGAAAACACAGCTACGTATATTCCGTCATTTAAAAATATCAAATCGATCGAATCAATCGCAGTGCGACATATTTTGGGACGAAATACATAAAAACAGAATAAAAAAGAAGGAACTCTTCTTTCCGAATTGATTTCCCGAAAGTCAGAATTTTTTTTAATATACATTCTCAGAACAAAAACAAATCTTATGTCTGATTTGATTGATTAAATATTTATTATGATAAAAGAGAAATATGTAGAGAGCATATAACTTAAATATAAAATAATCATTTTTATTCCCCTGTTTTCTACCTCTTTTTAATTTTAACACGCAAGAATGCACAAACACAGGTAACGATCGAACAGGTGCTATTTAAAAAGTTAATTATTCAGATAGATGAGTCACATTAATGAAAGAATTTGACACGCCAAACGTTCTCAATTTGCACAAAGAAATATTTGTGGAAAGAGCAAATAATATGATTTAGAATCAGATATGATAGGGGAGGGGGATGAGAAAAAGGATATATTAATTATAATTAATGAATTTATAATAATTATTTTTTGAAAACCAATTAAAATTCGGCATTATTGCAGTATTCCACTTTTCTTTTATGATGTGCAATCTTTTCTCGACAATTTGACCACTGATTTTAAAATAAAACTTTCTTCGTTTACTTCGTTGATTAAAAAAATCATTCATTTTGTAGGTGTTAAAAAAATTATCTTGATATATGAAATCAAATACAAAAAGGGTATCCTGATCCGCAAACTGCAACGACCAATCAATGATAATTGTACTTCAATTAATGCCAGATTTTTAATAGGTCTTCATAAAGGATTGAACAAGACAATATCGAACAAAACTTACTTTGACATTTCTACGAATCCAGAAACTGCATGTACCCGTTAAATTGAAGTCGGATACCTCACAAAAGGAATCACAGCAACACGGGTCATTCCAAAGATTTTCCCGGGAATACTAACCTCGGGTGATTCTTTGCAACACCAATTTTGTGTCTGGAAATGTAATTGTTGGACTTAAAATGGCAGCATGGTTATAATCTTCATTTAGTATTATGGGGTATCAAAAGTACATATTAAAATATTTACATTAGATATGTTACAAGTACGTAAATGATCGTTTTTTAATACCTTCTATAGATAATATACATGTTCCTGTGCACATCATTTGTGCAGTCAAGACCAGTAACATTTAAATTGTACCAAAAAGACCAGTAAGGCTTGTGGCCATTTTATAGACCAGACATTCCTGTTCTTCTTGTTTTTGAACAGTGTACAACATAATTCTTCAGTACCTTTTAATAATGATTTGATGAAGATGATCATTTGTAACACTCAATTTTTTTTTGATAATAGCACACAATAGCAATTAGTTCTTTAACTTTATTTTTTTCTTTGTCTTCATAAAAAAGTTAGAAACATATCCCACGTTACTCCACTTCAATCTTCCCGTTGCTCAATCTCCATCTCGTCATTCCAGTCTTCTGTCTGTGGGATTTCTCCATGCCGAGAAATACGTGGTGTCAAAATCTAATCGCCATTTTTACACGCAAGTGTTTTAATCAAGTAAAAAAAATATATACTTAAGGGTACTTACCACAAACAAAAAATGGATGCACGGTTTTATATATTTTTTGACTGATTTTGATTTGAAATAACATTAATAATAAATCCCTGAAATATAAAGAAATCGTAGGTTTTCCTTGGTGCTTAGATATGAGATTTTGTTTTGCCTTCTATATAATTCTATACAAAATTTTACACAAATTTTTAGCCTGATGACAAAATCTTGTATAAATCTCCCATTCTACTTGGTAAACATTATTCAGGTTACCAATTTAAATGTAAATCTATCAGAAATAATACTGATTTCTGAAAAAAGTTTGTTATTTATCGTTAATAAGTGTACACGTACTGAATGGTATCCGTAAGTTTTTAAAAATGTTATGCTCAAACTTCATCAAATGAATTTGCACAATCATGCTAAAAAAACAGCGCCTGCTCAGATATTAACTTAGCGTCATGAATTTATATTTGACTTTTCTGCCATGTTTAAATACATCCAAAATAAACAATCAAATATGAGAGGGTATATCTGCAGCATTTACCGTCTTCAATGTTTACAAGTCCATTCGTTCGTCATAATAGCTTTTTAAAATTAGGTTTGGTCTCAAAGAACGCAGATCAATGAAACGCTTTTTTCCTTGCGTTTATAATACTACACTTAAAAGATCTAAGGCAAACAAAATCAGCCAAAATGTCAGACCAAATTCAGGTGCAAAACGTGCAAGGACTGATGATGGATTGAGTATTCTGCTATGCGTCTCTGTACAGATAAAGATTGAGGTTAAAATACGGAATAGAAAATGGAGTATTAATAAACATAAATCACGGAAAAGACTATTAGCAGAAATTACAGTCAAATTAGACAATTATGTAATGAAATGTAAACGACTACGGGGAAGATATCGGTTCCGTTTTCATTCAAGTTACATGGGTCTGAAGTATTTTATCCTCCATATCTATCATAGAAGAGGAAGTAAATAGGGCTGTTGGTCTGATCTAAAGGAATACATAAGGTATAAGTTTCATGGATTCTGATAAAAAAAATCATAGTTTTTAAAGGATTTCCTACACATAATTATTAAAAAGCGCCATGCGTTTGAGGCCCTAAATGATGAAAACACAAATCAGACACAGAAACGGTATCAAAATCCTGAAAACATGCAAGCTACACTGTACCCCTAAAAATCATTTTAAAAACTTTTTGGTTGAATGCATTTTAATTGGGTTGGTAGGGTACTGTTAAGAAACTTTTTTTCGTTTTAAGCCTTGTTAAAGGTTCTACGACAAATATTCATGACACAGATATATTGATCAATATCAGTCATACAATTTGTAGTTAATTTTACGTGTCGTTTATCTTTCTTAACTTCTATTCTTTGATCGATTCCTTCCAGAACAGCATCTGACGACGATTTAGATTTAACCGTCTCATTCTGTTATTCCACAATGCAGGAATCCCGAAAGAAGAGAATCTTGTTAAAATAATATAGAAAAGGGTGAGGGTGAATTCCTTCACATATTGGGCTGAGCATTCAATAATTTTGTTAAATACTCCCGAGTCAATATTTTCTGCCTAAAGCTGATATTCAGAGGTCTAAAAAAGTAATCGAATCGTCGTCATAAATTTCAATTATTGTTATTGTTACTCATTTTAGAGCGCAGTGATTCTGAGCTTAAAAATGTATTTCAACAATATGAATTATTTGTCTATTTAGATTTGCTAAACATTAAATTTAATCATAAAAAGCAACAACAAAATACTCATTGGCGGACTTGGGGGCTGCAGACTTTTTACAAAGTCCCTTACAGCTAATGTATCTTCCCCCAAACCTGTAATTGCATTCATTGCTTCCGCTATAATATTGCAATACCCAAATAAAAACGTTGTTAAAAAAGTTCGTGGACACAGTGATTTACGGAATACCTACTACACTTACTTTTGTTGCAGTAGTCTTTTGCAGTTGAATTTCGAGTTTCTAAGATCATAAACTGAGAACAGACTTAAGTCAAAATTTCAAATCAATTTAACTTTTGAAATGATTTTGATATTGAAACAAAATTCTCATCAAAGATTTAAATTGTAATGTTATACAAAACTGCAAAATTTTAAGCAACTATGTTAAATAAAAAGCATGATATCATTGAAAATCAAAAATTTGACTCCAGTTTATTCTCCCTTCATGGTCTTGAAGCCAGGTAATTAACCAGTATCTTAATTTGCTGTTGTCCTTGATAATAATTTCAGCTGAATGATCCACCAGCTCCATTTCTTCCTTGTCGTTCTGAGTTAGTGTAACGGTTCCTTTATCCGTTTATTCCAAATTCTCAACTTTCTTGAGATCTATATATTGAACGATTACAATAAAATAAAGGTTACATCAAATTTTTTTTAAATTAATTATACATCCAAAAGTTTTTAAAAAGTCCTCTTCTTATAAGGAAGACCTCGAGTCTCCACGTGAATCGAAAATTATTTTTGTTTGTAATTTAAGGCATTATTGAAAGTATTGAAGATGGAAGTTCATGACAGATGCATGTAAATAGTGATAAGTGTCGATCACACGATGTTTTTATGTCTACTTGTTGTTTGTCTATATAAACTTCTCTTAGTGGACTTTTACGAGAAGCACTGACTTCTACAGTTGACGTTTACTTGGACATTTAAACTTGTATCATGTACGGAAGTACAAAATTGATAATGCATAAGGAAACCTTTCTTGTGGTCATAGGTATGTTGTTAGGGGCACTAACATGTGAAGATCGGGAGCTGAGGGTAAAGCCGTTGTCGTTTTCTTCAAGGACAACTTGTGTGTGCATTGAAATAACCCGTTATTTCCGTTTAATTAAATGTTGAGCTAAATATTTATATCGTAAAGGAGCTACCGAAAATAGCCCTAGTGTAAAAGTAAGCGTCAACTGTAAAAGTCATCGATTCTCGTAAAAGTCCAATTATTGATATTGATATATTCCTTCTAAACGAACATCTGTCGATGACTTAGGCCATGCAAAGTTAATTACTTGGTTCTCAGGCCTTTTTTCAAGAAATATGATGAGGGAGTGAAGCATTTTTTTTTCTTTTTTATTGCCCCAAAAGCATGATGAGGCAGCTTTTTACATTGTACAAAACCTCAAAAAATGATGAGGGAGGTGATTTGCTGTTTATATTTTATTGATTAAGCAATAAAAAGGGTGAATGAGGCACCCTTGGAAGAGATGAGGGAGGGCCTGAGAACCAAGAAATTAATTTTTTTTTTGGCCTTAGGTTGACGAAAGTAAGTTGCATAGATTTTATAGAAAGATGAACATTTTTTTAAGTTGTAATAAAACCTGTTACGAAAAATTTTCAAGTTCCATAATAAATCCTAGTACTCACGGACAGGGTATTGCCCCCACAAGATCGATTGTTTTCGATAGGTTTTTAAAGACCTTTTTGACGTCGTCGCAAATGGACCTGCTTTAAAATAATAAAAAAAAAATCACAAAATTTTAAATAAAATGACTTGCGCCTTATGAAATGTGTGTAAAACATTAAAATCAACATATTTTGCCATGGTATACCCGCAAGAGTAAGATTTTAAGTGTTTTCTCTTTTTTTATACCGATTTCCCATGTGATTTTTTGGAGGTATATCATTGGAAAATATTAAAAAAACGCATTAACTAAAGATTTTAAAAACTAGTTTTCAATGGAAATGGAAAAATTCAATTAATCAGTCAAATCTCACACCTTAAAAATTATCTAGGTCTCACAAAAACAGGTCGGAAGATCACGAGTGAAATGCGGGATCTACATTGTGTTCAATAATTACGTCTCTCATCCCCCCTCCTCAAATATTTGTCTTCTATCAATGTAAAATGTCAAAGTGTACATTGCATGAGGGTCAGCCTATACACACATATATAAACATTTTTTTTCACTTAAACCTATCAGATCGACGTATATTGGATAATCGTACAGACATTCTTAAAAAAAAAACATGTTTTGTTTGTTTTATTATATTTTGTATACGATTATAAATTTCTCCTTTGGATGTGAACTGACACCTACTTGCGAATACCCATTCACGGGGTGGGTCAGATGCTCAGGAGAAACTGTGTGTGTTTTAAATCTTGAATATGATCAAGTAGAAGTGGATTGCTTCATCAAAGAAATAAAACCCTCGGATATCGTCATTAAACGTTTATTTATCAACGGGGAGTGTGAACCAATCATCAATTATGAACGTTTTTGTAATTCATATTTCATACAGGAGATCATCATGGAAAATGGCCAGGGTCAAGTCCGATGTCGAGGTAAAATAAAACTTCTCTTTCTCTCATTTCTCTCTCTCTCTCTTTTAATCACCCTCCTTCTCGTGATTCGTTTACTCTCCCATGGGAAAAAAGCGGCGCGGCTTTGTAGTTAAAAGCTGACGTCGCTAAAAATCGCTGATTTTGTCACTCATGGCTTGTTCTCTCCAGGGTAAAGACGTATTTTGTCCAGGTACATGACTAAAACAAATTTAGGAAGATTTTTTGCGATAACGGAGTTACATTCCAGCATCTTTAAGTGAAATATGAATTTATTATTTCTTTTATTTATAGAGGTTACTACTACAATGGTGAACGACAACTTCCATAAGTACATCTTTGTATCATAATGGCTTAAACTGATTTTTGTTCTCTTTCTTGTTTATTTGTTTGTTTGTGTTTTGGAGTTGTTTTGTTTGTTGTTTGGGGGGGGGGGGTTGAACTTTTTTATGGTATTTGTTCTTTTTCCATTTTTTTTGTTGATCTCTAGATACGAGTTTGCTTCCAAACAACACCAGTGACTTTATTTCCACGTCACCATCATCAGTCGTAACAAATATTCCAAACATTCAAACTTCATTTTCACATAAAATCGGATCAAAAACATCTGAGATTAAAGAAATGACATTGCCACGTTTGTTCACAGACCGAATGCATAATGTAACTCCCCCCACCGTCACTACTGACACCACTCTGTCACTCACTGGTTCTATGAATGACGACACCACCCAAACACACACTGTGACTACCCCCACCCATACACACACCGTGACTACCCCCACCCAAACACACACCGTGACTACCCCAACCCATACACACACTGTGACTACCCCTACCCAAACACACACTGTAACTACCCCCACCCAAACACACACCGCAACTACCCAAACACACACCTCGACTATCCCCCCCCCCCAAACACACACTGTTACTGATAATTTCCACACTGATACCATCCAGACTACCACAGACATGACCACGCCTCCAAACACCTTGAGTCCAATTACAGGTGATAAAAGAAAATACTTGTTTGCTTATTATTTTTTCAGTTTATTAGCCATTCCCATATTTATTCTCCCATGTACTTGTATTCATAGTCGTAGACAGAAAAAAAAATAATGCTGCATTTTCTCCAAATTATGATCACATTGAGAGAGAGGAGAGTGATGAGAGTGATGAGGAATTCACTAGAGAAAATCCACGCATGCCAAAAGATTACTTTAAAATGACTAATTTTAGACAATGTTAGGCGTTATGTGATGCAGCGTCTTGGATTCCAGTGCAGGCCTCCCGTGGGGAGGCAGCCAGCTAGCCCCATAGGGGGGCCACCAACCCGTAGGCGCCGAGAAGATCCGGAGGCGGGGATCGAGGATCTGGAGGAGGAGGAGGAACAGCGATATGAACTGAGACCCCGAGAGAAGTAAATGGTATGTAAAAATTATCATTTATGAGAGTATTCTTTAGGGGAAATACATATCAGTTTCACATTCCTGATAACAGATTTAACAAAACCGATTACAATTTGTATATTTCTGATGATGGTTAATTTTTATTTATACTCATATGCGGGAGTATAAAAAACGTCAAATGTAGCAATGGTTTTACAGAGCTGCCAACATTCTGAAATGAAAAATAGTAAGGCGTGGTCTGGGGACCGCCTAGGCCCCCTACCACTGAAGATCGTTTGTTAATAGACATGGAATCGGAGCAATTTAGGCCACGTTTCCATTTTGTTTACTTTAAAACATTCACGTGAATGCCATCGGTCATCTGAAATTGAAACGACGATACAAGCAAGCGTTGGGATCAATCAAGGGATTATGAAAATTCAATTATAATATTAGAAACTGTAGACAGCCATTAATGAAAATTCAGGTATTATAAACTTTAATCAAGAAAACCCGAAATCGGAAAATTTGAGAGAGAAATCGTAAGGCGTATTTTGGACGCTAATTTCGTAAGACTTACGCCAAAATCGTAAGGGTTGGCACCTCTGGTTTTATAGCTAGCTAGTAATAAGATGTTTTTTTTTTTTGCATTTGACAGCTCCGGTCACTACTGCGCAACATAAAGGAGAAACAATAAGACTAGTCCAGGAAGGACAGTGTGATTTTTATTACACCGTTCCGGTCATTACTGTGCAACAAGGACAAACAATGTGACTATAGTCCTGGATGGACGATGTGATTTTTATTCTTCAATAATAAAAGTAAAAACAGTTTGTATCATTTTTTTCATTTATTGGGAGATTAAAATAAGATGCCAGAATTAGATCAAGGAGGACTTGAATGTATTTTAAAATGCTTATACGTGTGAATCTACCAACATTTCATTACCTGTTATCAGTTTCGGATCACTGAGTCGTAAAGGTTATTATTAATGTCAAATTTTACTTAATAGGATATACCCAGGTGATGATCTGTGTACTTTAAACTATCACAGATACGTGACACAGAACTGTGTTTTATTGCTTTCTCTCATGAAATGGCAAATCTGATCAAGGAGTGAAAAAAGCGGAGTGATCCTTGGTGCGTTTCTTCATACTAATGATATTTCTTAGGAATGAAGGGACCCATAACAACTTTTTTTAACTCCTTATGTCTTTTTTATGTAAACCCTTGTCTTGACGTCATTTCATTTCCCCTTCCATTGTGTCTGTTCCCCATGAGTAGACTGTAGCGTGACATCAGTCCGTGACGTAGAGAGTCGTTCTCCCCATTCCTATTACTGTTGTAGCACATCGGTCATGGTCTATTAATAACAAAAGACCCATTGTTTACTAGGGATGTGCGATTTTATCGGTATACCGGTATATCGCGATTTTTTGTTGCGTGATACGTATCGTGATACGGAGACCTAAATACCGGTTTTTAGGTATATATTATAAAGTCCAGAAATTATTCATTTATTTGTTCAATCTTTCAAATTACAATTACAGAAAGTATAGAAAATGTTGTAAAAAGTGAAATAAACGGCATTTTACCGTCCAAACATAATTGATTTTATATACATAAAAATTTCAAGAAAGTAAAATTCTGTTTTTCTAGCATCTTTTTTAGAAAAATAATGACATTTCATATAAAATCATTGTAAAAACTGCTTTTAAAAATATCACGATATTATCGTGATATTGTGGGAAAAAATCGTGATATATCGCGATACGAAATTTTTGGCGATACCCATCCCTATTGTTTACCCCCGGTGTATATCTGAGAGTCTAATTGTATTAAGTTAGTCAAGGTCATTGTTTACTACCTATGCACTGAAAATCGGTCAAGGTCATTCTAACAATAGATCCATTGTGTTCTTACAAAAGACCCATTGTTTACCTCCGGTGTATAGCCACTAATACTACTCTTTTGTTAATTTTCAATGAAACTGAATTACCACTGCACTATTGTATGCGCTTCATCCACCACAATTAATTTTACTTTTCTTTGGTATTCAGGAGCTTGCAATCTTTCACGCCATCTTCCATCTCCCAAGATGGATTCTGGACTGCCAAATATAAAATCACATTCCATTATCGTAAGTTTTGGGTCATTAAAGTCCTTGTCTGAAACACATATAGCTGAAAACCCCAACTTTTGAAGTCTTTCTGTTTGTTCTTTCATGATGGAATGTAATTGGGCAATAACAAGCACACTCGAGTCTGGCATCAACAGAGGCACTCATATATCAAGGATTTACCGCTCCCAGTCTTACAACCTACGAACAAATCCGTTCCGTTTAATATTGCACCTTTTCCTACACCTTGAATGCGCTTCAGCTACTGGATATTTAATCGTTCTTTCAAAACGTCAATGTCTATAGGGGCCGCCATTACTGTTTACAGTGACGCATAAGTACGTCGTTTTTCATTGGCTAATGTCATGAGAAGGTTGAAAGATCACGTGATATGAAAAATCCAAATTTTTATGAACACCGTAGGCCAAGGGGTTTATGAGGAGAGTAGCGTATCATGTCATGCTTTCAAAAACAGCCTTTCAGAGACAATTCACGTCCAACTTGCCCTTCAATGATAAACATATTTTATTTCTGCGATGATAGTTTTCACAAAAAGGACAGAATTAAACAGGTGTATTTCTCTTAAATATGCATATTTTCTGATACAATTTTTATCAAAAAAAATATTTTTATAATATTTGGTATCAAGTGATACTTTCTATCTATTAATCAATGATATATTTATAAACTGTAAATATTTTGACTTTATATCACACAAAGTTTTGAAGCTATTGTAAAAAAAATTTTAAGACATGTTGATATTTGACGAAACCTTAAAGCTACTTCTTTTTGAATTTAATTACCGCCATAACTGTATTAGCCTTCAAGCTAGGGAGGTTAGAAGATTTGGCGGGATGACTTGGGGCTCAAATATTGGAGATTAAAGCCATACTTAAAACCCTGGAATATGAAATCGCAGTCAGAATATCCAACTAAGTGTTTATATGCTGCATGTATACGTTTATAGATATGGATGTTTCTATTTTGGATGTATTTAAAAATGGCGGAGGGCCAATTATAGATTTATGACGCAAGGTTGTGCAATTCATAAAATGACATCTGAGCATGCGCCATCTACGGAATCTATAATTAGCAATTCATAAAAAAATTGACATCTGAGTACATGCGCCATCTATCAAAAATAAAGTAGGCGTTTTTAGCAAGATTATGTGATTCATTAAAAATGATACCTGAGCATGCGCTATCTATCGGAGTAAAGTAGGCATTACGTTAGCATAAATTAATAAAAATATATAAAAGTTTCTACGGTTTGAATTATCAATGTGTTAAAAAAAGATGGCCATTAAATTGTCATTGAGAACACAAGAAGAAGAAATCCCTCCGCAGACAGAAGACTAGGATGAGGAACTGAAATTTGTACAGCGCCTCCCAGGAAGGATGGTTTGGGAGAATGGGGAAAACGTTTTACGTTTTGTGTCTCGCCAACAGAAGGAGAAGAAGAAAAAGAAACGTAATGGCACTCCAAAAAAAAAACCCACGGCCGTTTTCACGGCCACCCACATTCTACGAAAAGATATCTAAAACAGTCAGAAACGAATGTCAGTGTTTGTTATATTTTTTCGTCTTTCGATTATTTAAAATTTACTCCAAACTTCCTACTTTGAAACGTTTAAGATTTTTTAGGAAGTTGGAAGTTTGATTCAAATATTAACATTTCTAATAACTTGATACTTAAAGATTTTAGAATATTAATTTTAAATATCCAAAATTTGAAAACTGAGTATAGCATTTCATATTTTGGATATTTTGAATTAAATTTCTAAAAAACTCAAAAATGAACAAGTGTGTTTTGTTTATTTAAAAGTTGAGTTTTTTAAATAAAAAATTCTAAATTTCTAAAAAAAATCTAAAGCGTTTGAAAGTTGGAAGTTTGAATTAAATTTTAAATAATAACGAAAATGTTAAAGAATTTTAGATTGTTAAGCGTAAACTTTATCAAAGGTAGATAACAAACTCAAACTATTAAATTCCATTCATCGTTTTCGGTAATTTGAATTTTAAAATATTTAAGATAAAAAATCTAAATAACTCAAAATGTTAAACCTTTTTTTAGAAATTTTAAATTTTGGATTTTTGAAATAAAAACATGAAAATTTCTATACACCAAATCAGTTTGAGTTTTTTTTTAAAGTTAGATATTTGAACTATTATATTAACACTCTAAAACTCTAAATAATTTTTGAAAATTTGAATTGTTAAGTGTTACACGGGCCATAATGGTTCGTAGAGTTAAAACATTAAGCTGTGATTTTCTAATGATATCATTTTCTAAATAAAAAAAATTATATCTTTTAAGTAAAACTTTCTGAACAAAGGGTAGACTAAAAAACTCAAACTATTTTAAAAATTTCCATTTACATGTATCGTTTTTCGTTAATTTGAACTTTGAAAATTGACTTAATTTTATTTCAAAAATCTTTTTTTTTTTAATTTCATGAAAAATACGGTGAAATGGTATAGAAAAAAAGATCTGTTTAAGATGAAACAAAATATTTTTTTTTGTTGCTAAAATGATTTACCTTGAAAAAAATTAACAAGATTAAAAAAAAATGAATGTATACATTATTTATTACTTTCTATATATAAACTTTGTGTATGAAAGAAACAAAAAGACAATCATATCAAAAGAATGTAACGTATTATTTCACAACTCTTTTGAAATATTAACAATCGGTAAAAATACATGAATATTTTTAGAAATGATGTACACAAGGGTTTCATATAAAATCTGGTGAAAAAAAATTATCAAATCAATTGACTGTCAAGAAGAAAAAAAGGTACGTTTTTTTGTGAAATTCTATATAAAGAAGGATAGATAACTCTACATACTTTACATTTTAATTGAGGTATGATAACTCCTCTAATTCTTCACTAATTACACAAAGTCTGTTCTCTAACTCCTGTCTTTGATGTTCTAAATCACTCTTTCTCAATAAAAATGTTTTAATTATTTTTTTTGTCTTCATCTTCATCAATTTCCATAAGTTCTTCCTCTCTGACTTCTTCCTCCTCTATGACTTCCTCCTCCTCTTTGTCTTCTTCCTCCTCTCTATTTATTTCTCCCTCTCTGTCTTCTTCCTCTCTGACTTCTTCCTCTCTGACGTCTTCCTTCTCTCCGTACTCTCTCTCCTCTCCGTTGTCTTCCACTTGTTCTTCTTTTTCCTCTTTTCTGTCTTCTGCAGTTTCTTTTGGAATCCTTTTTTGTTTACTACAATTATAGGAAATTACCGATAATAAGATTTTGTAAATGAATCGAGTTGCTAAAGTTGAAGTCTGCTTACAACTTTTTTTTTGATAATTTTTCACACTTGTATAAAAAAAAAATAAATATCCTTCAGTTTATTACATACCTTATAATTAACGCAACTTTAATTTCATCATCATTCTGTAGGTCATTCATGGTCCTGAGAAAAAAGAGAATAAACAAATTATAATTTTAATCTTTTAAACAGTTTGAATTATAAATTGTGTTAAATTTTTGAAAAAAAAAATTGTGATTTTATAATAATTTTTTTTCAATTTACCTTAACGTGAATTCCATCCTTTCTTTTGAGTTTTAAGAGTCATTCTCTGTAAGCATCAAAATGGGCTGGAAATTGAAAGTCACGGATTTTGCTGAAACTTGGTG
>PRKT01001157.1:0-26834 GCA_003671525.1 Saccostrea glomerata
AATCTTTTCGATAAACCTCGAAACAAAAAATCAGCGGAAGAAAAATAACTAGGAAACTTATTGTTCACAGAACAATAAGAGGTCTTTCCACCTTTTAAAATTTCTTATATTTTTATATTTTACTTTCTTATTTAATTTTAAGGGAAATGGCTTAAAAAAGAAAATGAAATTTTTAAAAAAAAATTGAAATGACCTTGACCTTTGACCTTGATCAGGTCTTCAAGGTCAAAGGTCAAGAGTCACATTGCAATTGACCCCATGCCTCTACGACTTTTGATTTTATAGTTATAAGTTTAAATATTAAGTGCAAAGAAGTTAAAGGGCAATAACTCATATAAGGGGTCATTAGAACATTTTGTACTTATACTATGAAGGTATGTCTAAAGACCCTTAAGATATTAGTGAAGGTTTCATGCCTCTACCGTTTACGGTTTTGAAGTAATACCGATAACAATGTTTTTTGCATAAGGGGCAATAACTTTTGATACAGTCAATCTTGGGGAACAAGAACAAAATCTTTGAAATAGTTTTAGGAGTACATATTAATGATGCAAAGACTGATTGCATATGTTAAAAGACAAAAGAGATATATAAAGAGCTTAAATTCTCAATTTTGGAATGACTTTGACCTTTGACCTTGAAAAAATATTCAAGGTCAAAGGTCAAAGGTTACAATGCAATTGACCCCATGCTTCTACCATTTATAGTTTTCAAGATACAAGGTTTAATAGTAAGTATAAAGTAGTTAAAGGGCAATAACTCATATAAGGGGTCATCAGATTCTTATGCACTTATCGAGTGAAGTTAGGTCTAAAGACCCTTAAGACATTAGTGAAGGTTTGGTGTGTCTAGGGTCTACAGTTTCGGAGGAGTAGCGATAACAAGGTTTTTCGCACAAGGGGCAATAACTTTTAAAAGGTTTAATCTAAGAGGACAAGAATGAAATCTGTGAAACAGTTTTAAGAGTACATATTAATGTTGCATAGACATTAAGTATATGTTGAAACACAAAAGAGATACAAAAAGAGCTAATTTTCTCATTTTTGAAATGACCTTGACCTTTGACTTTAACATGAATTTTAAGGTCAAAGCTCAATGAATCTTATGCAGTTAGTCCCATGTCTCTACATCTTCTTGTTTTGAAATTTTTTAATTATTTGTAAAATTCAAAAAGTTTCAGGGGCAATAACTCATTGAAGGGGTCACGGAATACTTTCGCAATGAATAGATTGAAGAGTCCCCTTAATTAGTCGAAGACATTCGTAAAGGTTTCATACCTCTTCGGTTTACGGTTTCTGAGGAGTAGCGATAACAAGCATTTCTTGCAAAAGGGGCAATAACTTCGAAAGCGGTCAAGGTTCATTTACGCAGGGTCAACTGCAAACATTTTTGACGGAGTACATTCCTATGAACTATAAATCTTTTCGATATATCTTCAAACAAAAAAACATGCGGCGGAAAAATAATAAAAAAAAGACTAGGAGACTTATTGTTCACAGAACAATAAGAGGTCTTTCCACCTTCTTTGAATTTCACTTTTGATTTATATCTGACTCCTTGAAATTAAATTCCATGAAAAAGAAACCAAAATTGTCTTAAAGTATAGAAAAAATGAAAAAAAAAATTTAAAAATGGAATGACCTTGACCTTTGACCTTGAAAAAATGTTCAAGGTCAAAAGTCAAGGGTCACAATGCAATTGACCCGATGCTTCTACAACTGATACTTTTTAAGTTATAAGGTTAAAAAGTAAGTACAAAGATGTTAAAGGGCAAAGACTCATATAAGGGGTCATCAAATCCTTTTGCACTTATACAGTGAAGTTAGGCCTAAAGACCATTTAGACATAAGTGAAGGTTTGGTGTCTCTACGGTCTACAGTTTCGGAGGAGTAGCGATAACAAGGTTTTTTGCACAAGGGGCAATAACTTTTAAAAGGGTTAATGTTAGGGGACAAGAATGAAATCTTTGAAACAATTTTAAGAGTACATATTAATGATGCATAGACATTAAGTATATGTTGAAAGACAAAAGAGATATGAAAAGAGCTGAATTTCTCATTTTTGGAATGACCTTGACCTTTGACCTTTATATGAATTTTAAGGTCGAAGATCAATGAATCTTATGCAGTTGGTCCCATGTCTCTACGACTTGTCGTTTTGGAAATTTTGAATTATTTGTAAAATTCAAAAAGTTTCAGGGGCAAGAACTCATTCAAAGGGTCGACGAATACTTTTGTAATATATCAATGAAGTGTTTACTAAATTAGTCAAAGAGATTAGTGAAGGTTTCATTTCTCTACGGTTTATGGTTTTGAAGGAGTAGCGATAACAAGCTTTTTTGCGAAAGGGGTAATAACTCCGAAAGAGGTCCAAGTTCATTTACGCAGGGTCAACTGCAAAAATCTTTTATGAAGTACATTCTTATGGAATAGAAATCTTTTCGATAAATCTTGAAACAAAAAATCACACGGCGGAAAAATAATAAAAAATAAGGAAAAGAAGAAACAGAAGGAAATCAATAGGTCTTTCCACAGAAAGGTGGAAAGACCTAACTAGGAGACTTATTGTTCACAGAACAATAAGAGGTCTTTCCACCTTCTGCGAATTTCTAATTGTTTTATATCCGACTCCTTAAAATTAAATTCTATGAAAAAGAAACCAAAATTGTTTTAAAGCACAGAAAAAATGAAAATCAACCAAAAAAATTGGAATGACCTTGACCTTTGACATTGAGATAATATTCAAGGTCAAAGGTCAAGGGTCACAATCCAATTGACCCCATGATTCTACGACTTATAGTTTTCAAGTTATAGGGTTTAATAGTAAGTAAAAAAAAGTTAAAGGGCAATTACTCATATAAGGGGTCATCAGATCCTTTTGCACTTATTCAGTGAAGTTAGGCCTAAAGACCCTGAAGACATTAGTGAAGGTTTGGTATCTCTACTTTATACATTTTCGGAGGAGTAGCGATAACAAGATTTTTCGCACAAGGGGCAATAACTTTAATAAGGGTTTATGTTAGGGGACAAGAATGAAATCTTTGAAACAGTTTTAAGAGTACATATTAACGATTCATAGACATTAAGTATATGTTGAAAGACAAAAGAGAAATGAGTAAAGCTTAATTTCTCATATTTGGAATGACCTTGACCTTTGAACTTTGCATAAATTTTAGGATCAAAGGTCAATGAATCTTATGCAGTTAGTCCCATGTCTCTACGACTTCTCGTTTTGAAAATTTTTAATTATTTGTAAAATTAAAAATTTTCCAGGGGCAATAACTACCTCAAGGGATCAATAAATCTTTTTGCATTGAAATGTCAGAGCGTCTACGAAGTTAGTCAAAGACATTGGTAAAGGTTTCATACCTTTGCGGTTAACAGTTTCGAAGGAGTAGCGATAACAAGCATTTCTTGCAAAAGGGGCAATAACTTCGAAAGGGGTCAAAGTTCATTTACGCAGGGTGAACTGCAAAAATCTTTTTTGGAGTACATTCTCATGGACTAAATATCTTTTCGATACTTCTAGAAACTCAAATACACGTGGCGGAAAAATAATAATAATAACTAGGAGACTTATTGTTCACAGAACAATAAGAGGTCTTTCCACCTTTTTGAGTTTCTTATAGTTTTATATTTTACTCTCTAATTTAATTTTAAGGGAAATGGCTTAAAAAAGGAAAATAAAATTTTTTTTTAAATGACCTTGACCTTTGACCTTGATCAAATCCTCAAGGTCAAAGGTCAAGGGTCACATTGCAATTGACCCCATACCTCTATGACTTTAAGTTTTATAGTTATAAGTTTAAATAGTAAGTGCAAAGAAGTTAAAGGGCGATAACTCATATAAGGGATCATTAAATCCTTTAGTACTTATACAATGAAGGTGTGCCTAAAGACCTTTAATACATTAGTGAAGGTTTCATGCCTCTACCATCTGCAGTATTATAGTAGCGATAACAATGTTTTTCGCATAAGGGGCAATAACTTTTGATAGGGTCAATCTTTGGGAACAAGAATGAAATCTTTGAAACAGTTTTAAGAGTACATATTAATGATGCAAAGACTGTTTGCATATGTTAAAAGACAAAAGATATATAAAAAGAGCTTAATTTCTAATATTTGGAATGACCTTGACCTTTGACCTTGACAAAATATTCAAGGTCAAAGACCAAGGGTCACAATGCAATTGACTCCATGCTTCTACCTTTTATAGTTTTCAAGATACAAGGTTTAATAGTAAGTATATAGAAGTTAAAGGGCAATAACTCATATAAGGGGTCATCAGATTCTTTTGCATTTATACAGTGAAGTTAGGCCTAAAGTCCCTTAAGACATTAGTGAAGGTTTGGTGTCTCTAGGGTATACAGTTTCAGAGGAGTAGCGATAAAAAGGTTTTTCACACAAGGGGCACTAACTTTTAAAAGGGTTAATCTTAGGGGACAAGAATGAAATCTTTGAAACAGTTTTAAGAGTACATATTAAGGATGTATAGACATTAAGTATATGTTGAAAGACAAAAGAGATACAAAAAGAGCTAATTTTCTTATTTTTGGAATGACCTTGACCTTTGACCTTACATGAATTTTAAGGTCAAAGGTCAATGAATCTTATGCAGTTGGTCCCATGTCTCTACGACTTCTTGTTTTGAAAATTTTTTATTATTTGTAAAATTCAAAAAGTTTCAGGGGCAATTACTCATTGAAGGGGTTCCCGAATGCTTTCGCAATGAATAGATTGAAAAGTCCCCTTTATTAGTCAAAGACATTGGTGAAGGTTTCATACCTGTATGGTTTACGGTTTCGAAGAAGTAGCAATAACATGCATTTCTTGCGAAAGGGGCAATAACTCCGAATGGGTTTGAAGTTTATTTACGCAGGGTTTAACTAAAAAATCATTTAAGACGTACATTAATATAAACTATAAATCTTTACGATAACTTAAGAAACAAAAAACCATTCGGCGGAAAAATAATAATAATAATAATAACTAGGAGACTTATTGTTCACAGAACAACAAGAGGTCTTTCCACCTTCTTTGAATTTCAAATTTATTTTATATCTGACTCCTAAAAATTAAATTCCATGGAAAAAGATACCAAAACTCTCTTAAAGCAAAGAAAAAATGAAAAAAAAAGAATGACCTTGACCTTTGACCTTTGAAAAATATTCAAGGTCAAAGGTCAAGGGGCACAATGCAATTGACCCCATGCTTCTACGACATATAATTTTCAAATTATAAGGTTTAATAGTGAGTACAAAGAAGTTAAAGGGCAATAACTCATATAAGGGTGATCAGATCCTTTAGCACTTATACAGTGAAGTTAGGACTAAAGACCGTTAAGACATTAGTGAAAGTTTGGTGTCTCTATGGTCTACGGTTTCGGAGGAGTAGCGATAACAAGGTTTTTCGCACAAGGGGCAATAACTTTTAAAAGGGTAAATGTTAGGGAACAAGAATAAAATCTTTGAAACAGTTTTAAGAGTACAAATTAATGATGCATAGACATTAAGTATATGTTAAAAGACTATAGAGATATGAAAAGAGCTAAATTTCTCAGTTTTGGAATGACCTTGACCTTTGACCTTTACATAAATTTCAAGACCAAAGGTCACTGAATCTTATGCAGTTTGTCCCATGTCTCTATGACTTCTAGTTTTGAAAATTTTTAATTATTTGTAAAATTCAAAAACTTCAGGGGCAATAACTCATTCAAGGGCTCAATGAATACTTTCGAAATATATCAATGAAGTGTTTACTAAATTAGTCGAAGACATTAGTGAAGGTTTAATTTCTCTACGGTTTACGGTTTCGGAGGAGTAGCGATAACAAGCTTTTTTGCAAAAGGGGTAATAACTCCGAAAAGGGTCTAAGTTCATTTACGCAGGGTCAACTGCGAAAATCTTTTATGGAGTACATTCTAATGAAATAAAAATCTTTTCGATAAATCTTGAAACTCAAAATCACACGGCGGAAAAATAATAAAAAATAAGGAAAAGAAGAAACAGAAGGAAATCAATAGGTCTTTCCACAGAAAGGTGGAAAGACCTAATAATAATAAACAGAACAATTTCAATAGGTCTTTCCACGGAAAGGTGGAAAGACCTAATTAAGGCTGTAAAATCTGGGGGGCATAGGTTCCATGCACCAGAGTTGAATTGTACATTGTCTTGTCAAATCTACATAATAGTTATATTAGGTCCAGCAGCATCCTCACCTATTCGAATATCACTTCTCTTAAGGGGCTTGACAAGGGGGACAACTTCAGACTCAACCAGAACAGTAACAATGTGTGCATAGTAATTTAGGACCTCAATGGTTCACTATTTGATATAGATAGGATTCCCCAAATTTTATTCTAATGAAGTACATGTAGATATCTAGCAAGGCTAGCTACTCTTTTGGTTGATTATATTACAAAGGGTTCAGATTAAGTAAGATGGGGTCAAAGGCATGTTTTGCATATATATTCTATCTGTTTTGACAATTTGATTTAGTTAAAATTATACAGGAAATAAATGAAGATCAAGCTATTTGGAAGCCGTCTCCAGTTTACATGAACATAATCATGAATTCTCTAACAGGGCCTGTACCTTAATTGAGTAGGTTTTATGATATCATGATAACACAATATAAACACATACATTTAATGTCTTATCACCCGTTATCTGCATAAAGGCCTTGTATTTGATATAGTTGTATTTAGCAAATGAAAAGTTTTGTACCATCTTTAGTTAACATGAAAAATCAGGTAAAGTTATTTTACTAAATTTATTATAGAGATTATTTCACAAATGTTGATTATTCACACAGAGATTAATTTCAGCATGGGCTTTTATTTCCTGACAATGTTAAAAAAAAATAAATAAATAAATATTGGTCTAGTCACTTGTTTATTAATATTTATACAGGAAGAGAATTTTGGGTATTTAAATATAATTCTACAAATAAAACACTATAAAGATAAATCAAATAAATATTAAATAATAATTTATAGGCTAATTGAAGCACTGTAAAAAAAAAATCAAGATTATTAGGAATTAACATTTATTCCTTTGAGTTATCTTTCTCATTAGAGAAAGTGAACCTTAAAATAGGAAAACTTAAAGTCACTGAACTTTTACCAATTTTACTCAAGTTATTCAGTTTGGCAATGAGGGAAAAATTACAGAGTTTTTTAGGGGCTACAGTCAATGCAGACTCGCTTGAATATGGCTCACAGCTAGTGCTGGTTCTTTCCATTTACTTTCCTTATGGCATGTGGTGTATGTATGGTCATGCAATGATAATAAATAAATCAATAAATAAATAAAATAAAAAAGGTTATAATGAGACATAAGGTTTAAATTGGGGCTTAATTTTTTTGTCAGTGTTGGTTTCTGCCGTGTCTCTAAGTTGTTAAATAAAAACAATGTTACTCAGTATTTCACACAGATAAAAGATTGCTCCACAGGCTATGCTACAATCTGATCCATTTCCTACAATATTTTCTTTTTGATAGTATGCATTTACTGTTAAAAATAAAAGGAAAGGGAAAAAATTGAGAGAGAGAGAGAAGCTTACACATATGCATATCTCAGGGGGCATTTCACCATTGAAAATATCAGATCAAACCCAGTTGCCATTCACATATACATGTAATATGATATGTGTTTATCCCTCATTTGAGCAGTCAGCATAATTATTTTATGTTTACAGTACACATTAATCTCATATGGGATTAAGATGCATTAGTCGGTGCGTATGTACATGTAGTTTACATCCATGCATTAGTTAGTGGGTACTAATACAGGTTTGCTAGGGGATACAAATACAAATCCACATGTGTGTAAGGAGTTAAAGTTTCATAGTACTAAGATTAGATAAACTTCTCCAGCATTTTAGGGTATTAGATAAAGGATAGGTTTCCACTGACTTAGCATATTGATTTTCATGTTCTCTAGCATATATCCATTTTTTTTACAGCCTTAAAAGGAATTTTGAAGTCTATATTTTTAATATAGGGGGTACCCCCCACTCCATCGTCGCAAACCACGGCCAAAATGTACGATCCTCTCCCATTCTGGCCGTGGTTGAACGAGGAGAGAATTCTTCGTAGCTCATTAAAATTTTGACCAATACGAGTAAAGCATAGTCGGAAGATGAACTTTATCGCGACCTTTCAATATCCAATCGCAGTAACGGAAATATTTCTTGTATACTGTTGACGTCAATTGTTGCGATGGAAACAAAACTTGCCACTGAATGAATATGACGTCACAATAGAGAGGCGTAAATATTCAAGATTACGACACTTTTTGTGATCAAGCAGCCACGGGTAGGAGAGAGCTATATGCGGACTCCGGACCGTGGCTTGAGACGATTCCCCCACTCCTACAATTCACAAAGTAGGAAGCTTCAGGTGTGATAAGATTATGCATTCTTGATAGAACATCAGCTGGGAAGGGATTTAAAAAAAAAAAGGTTTTAGTCAAATGTGCCTTACATGTCTGTTGCAATCCATCTACATTTTCAAATGCTTAGGGGTAAATACAAAGTCCACTATTGTGTTTCTCATATGAAAGGTAATTAGTGTATACAAGATTTAATCAATTTTAAATGGTTCTTGGAAAAGTTTGGTTTAAAAAATAAGTGGTACATGTATAAACCTCATTCCTTCAGAACTGGCAAGATACATTACAAAATATCACAAAACATGTTCTTCAGATTATAAATTTGGATTGTGAACACTTTTAATATTATTGTCAACAATACAGGAACGGCATAATCTTACTGAAAGGGAAAGGGGATGGGGGGGGGGGGTTATAGAGTATAGGTGCTCATTCATCTTGTTTCTTATCTCTGCAGGAAAGTATTTAACTTTTTTTTTTCAAAACACCTAAAAAATGAATAAAAAGATAAGAAATAAAACTCAAATGAATAAACAAATAAAGGAGGGGTTAGATTTAGATAAAACGTATTTTCTACATAATTTCCTTGCATTGGTCCAGTTAGTTCTTTCTTGTTGACTCAGTAATATAACTGGGTATTAATAATAGAAATAGCGACCCAAAGCAATATTACTTGGAAAGATATAAAATCAAGGGGGGGGGGGGGGCTTAGGCACGATTACTTTGAAAGGAAACCAGAATTATTTTTATGCAGCATAGATCTACAGTGGGTTGGAAATGAGAGAGAGTGATGTTCACGATGGATGGGTTGCTGAGGGTTTTGAGTAGGCTAGGAGTCCATGGTGGGTGGTTAAATTGAAGTTGCCTACCCCCACCAGGTGGCGGTGGGCACCTACGGTGCCCATGTGGCGAAATCGTCACCTTCAATTTAACCATTGAACTGTTGATTTTGTTGACTTTGTGTTTGATGCTGATATATGTGATGGTTGATGTTGATATATGTGATGTTGACTTTGAAAATTATATCTTATACAATGTAAATCTAAAGCAAAATAATATAATTATATTAAAAGATAATTTGTGTTGAAATGTGTCCGTAGCACGAATGAGGTCAACCCAGCGTGCTACTTTTCCCGTAAGGGAGGGCACAACTTATGTCGATGTTGGGGGTATGCCATTTTGCCGGCTGCCCACTGTTGTGTAGACCACTGTGGACAATACCTGCCAACTCGAATAAAACATGAAATTTAAATACTCAGCATTTGTTAATTATATATAGGTCTTTGATGATACCGCATATTTGAGTTCATCTCACAATATGCGTCGTTATCAAAGCTCTATCCTTTTATTATATGTCATCATTCACCTCCTTTTTGTGAAGAAACTTATAAATGAGATAAGCCGGAATTTTATTATCCATCCAATACAGTGTCGGTATTTAGTCACTAGGTTTACGGGTTATCTCCCCTTTTCTAGGCATCAATGAAAGTGAAAGGTGGGTGATGAAAGTATCCGATTTATTTTTCTGTATTATGAAATACCCTCCCACCTCAACCCTTGAGCTAGGTGTTAAGTATATACCCTTTCTCCATTTTTTTGTTTAAACTACGTTTAAATTGTTTTACATGGTTTAGCTTTTCCCAATTTATTGAAGTTTTATGGAAATGTTTTGGAGAAGCTTTTTCTGCTTTGGGGTTTTTGTTTTTGTCTTTTCAGGTATTAGAGATTTCGTTGAAGGAGACTAACGATGCTGATCAGAATTGCCTGCTATTTCCGTATTCTAGGACCTTTGGAATGATCTCTGGCTAAATACCATGCGTGACAAGGGTCAACTTGGCGAATTATCCATTTGAGGAGTTCGGGGAAAGACAGTAGACTATACTTCACAGTGGTCGTATTGGCGAAATCGTCACCTTCAATTTAACCATTGAACTGTTGATTTTGTTGACTTTGTGGTTGATGCTGATATATGTGATAGTTGATGTTGATATATGTGATGTTGACTTTGAAAATTATATCTTATACAATGTAAATCTAAAGCAAAATAATATAATTATATTAAAAGATAATTTGTGTTGAAATGTGTCCGTAGCACGAATGAGGTCAACCCAGCGTGCTACTTTTCCCGTAAGGGAGGGCACAACTTATGTTGATGTTGGGGGTATGCCATTTTGCCGGCTGCCCCACTGTTGTGTAGACCACTGTGGACAATACCTGCCAACTCGAATAAAACATTAAATTTAAATACTCAGCATTTGTTAATTATATATAGGTCTTTGATAATTCATATATAAGATAAGTACAGGTCCTTATCCTCGGGAAGATGCTTTATCGATATAATAAAGGATGTATTGAACGTATAATAATGAATATTGACTCTCGTTGATAGTGTACATATTCATCTAAGATCCGTCCTAGCTCCTGTATCTTTTTGCTTAACCTTGAGCTATTATCTTAACCAGTATGAATACAAGGCTTCCATAATGATACATATAAATCATAGTTCCTGGTATAAATTAATAACAAAACATTTAAAAAAAAATTCTCATCCTTCTTTTATTCAGAAATACAGATCTTGGCATCATGCAGCATCAATTTGGCGCAGTTATACAAAATACACGATTGTTACTGATTTCAGCACCACCTGGGTTTGGCGCAGACCATCGGAATTTGGTGTGACAATCGGACTTTCAAGTCCCATCCAAAGATTCCAAAGTGCGATGGTCATACCAAGGTGCGACTGAATCGCCAAAGTACGGTGGTATGAGCCAAACTTCGATGGCGCGCTCTCTTGTGAGCGTGATTGTATCAGTTCATAAATTCAGCTTCTCTAACTAATGGTTCATTTATGTTTTTCTTTCCTATTGTTTAAAATGAAGTCTTTTAATTACTTATTAGTACGTTTTCTTAAGTAACAAGTCTAGTACATAAAAGTTTATGAAACCAATATACATGTAAATCAATTATGAAGCAAGTGACATTTTTTTAAAATCTATGATGCCCACTATTAAAATCTCAGTGTATTGGACGCGACGTGTCACCTTGAACCAATTTTAATCTGAGTAGTGACCTACTTCTGAATAAGAAGAAAATCTTAAAATAGGATTCTTTGTTTTAGTTTTTCTTGAACTATGATATATATATAATTCTCTTTTGTCGCATAACTTATAACATCTTCACACAGGCACCTGACGATACTTATTTTTCTATTAATAAATAAAGTGCCCCGCCACAGCATGATACGCCCGTCAAATATATTGTTCAATAATCATAAATTGGTTAAGGTGCAAGAAAATCAGATAACCTTGATTAACAGATTGACACAGATTTCAATGATCTAATTTCCATTTCTTATCATGTTTAAAATATTGTACATACATCTCTAAGAGACCTACAGTGTAGGAATTAATTATAACAATTAATACATCATATCATTCTAAACTGGCTGTGTTAGAACTTAACAAATATCCATCTGCAGCTTAAATTGTTTATTGCATATTTAATGGAATAATGGAAATGCTACAGTCTAATAAAAAAAACAAAAAAAAATTATTCTTTAGACTATAAAATTCTAAATGAGGCATGGTGACTGCAATTTGTTGCAAATATATAAAAATTGAAATGTACCTCGGTAATTTTATTTCAATGAACACATGTATAATTAGTTATCATTATATTATACAATACTAATTTAGTTTTAATCATACATTAAACATCAATTTGTTTTAATTACATTACACCAATTGAAAGATCTTTATCTAGACTATAGCCATCAAGAACTCTTAATTAACACAAGCAACTATGAGGCCATTTCTTTTTGCCCAACTCCCAAGAGATTAAAGATAAAGATAACAGCTACATTTTCAGAGATCTGCTCTACCACTTAGCGCCTGACAATAAACTCAATTAATTTCTCTCTATTTCTGCTATCAAAATTCTTCTTGACCAGTGCTTGATAATTATGCCCATGGGACAAACTGAATTCCTCCTCTCAAAACATTAACATTTGTTACAGATTGCTGTTAAAGAATATGATGAAAAATAAGTTTTTACTTAATTTGAAATCTTTTCATAAGGATTAGTTTTAATTATATTATACAATATTAAATTAGTTTTTATCATACACTGTACTTTAAAGCATCAATTTGTTTTAATTACATTACACCAATTGAAAGATCTTTTTCTGAACTAGCCATCAAGAACTCTTAATGAACACAAGCAACTATGAGGCCATTTCTTTTTGCCCAACTCCCAAGAGATTAAAGATAAAGATAACAGCTGCATTTTCAGAGATCTGCTCTACCACTTAGCGCCTGACAATAAACTCATTAATTTCTCTCTATTTCTGTTATCAAAATTCTTCTTGACCAGTGCTTGATAATTATGCCCATGGGACATACTGAATTCCTCTAAAAACATTAACATTTGTTACAGATTGCTGTAAAGCATATAATGAAAAAATAAGTTTTTACATGATTTAACATTTTTAAACAAGGATACAACTATATTTTTACATTTTTTAGGATTATGAAATTTAAAATTTTAAAGACTTAGTTTTTAAAAAAAATTCACTTAAATTAAAGGTCACAGTGACCTTGAAATAGGCCGCGACACACCTTCTACCTAAGATGTATCCTTTGGCCAAGTTTGATGACTCTGAGTCTAATAGTTTTCTAGTTATGGGCCGGAAAGGATTTTTCCATATTTGGCTATAACTTATTAATTAAAGGTCAGAGCGACCTACTTTTTGTGCGCGACACACCTTCTACTCAAGATGCATCAGATGACAAAGTTTGATAATCCTAGGCCTAGTAGTATTAAAGTTATGAGCCGGAAACGAAAAAGCTAACAGACAGACGGACAGACGGACGGACACGAAGCCTATAACATAATACGTCCCGTCTGAAGACGGGCGTATAAAAAAATACTCTACCTGATAATAAACGAGGTAATCATCGGGACCGTCATCTTGGATTTTCGAAGTCGGTCATTCACTTGTATTTTCGTCTGAAACTCTGTAAAATGAATTCCCTGCCAACATATTCTTTCTCTTTCCAGTGTTTCGAGGTCTAAACGTAGGGCCAGTGCAACCAGAAGGGCGCATCACCCTAGCAAATGTTAAAAATCCCTCGTCAAACTCGATCGACTGCTTAAACAATGCGAAAAATAACCAAAAGGGTCCGGAAGTTACATGAATATGCTAATGGGAATTCCATATTTGTTTGTTTTTGGGTGGATCTAAATCGGCGTGTTGTAATTATTGTGAAATTTTTAATAAGTATTTTAATTACTGAAATAGAAAAAAATTAAAAATGGGGAAAATAAACTCTTCTTGTAAATACATGCGTATACCTTCAAGTGAAAAATATGATACTGTCTTAATCTATACAGATCGTTGCGTTCAACAGTCTAAAATAAAAGAAGGGGGGGGGGTCACTTTTCAAAACTATTTAAATAAAAACTTGAAGGTCAGTCTTCTCGGATGGCGCTCAAACATTGCATCAATAATGACAATGTGTTCTTAATTATATTCAGCATATTCATTGCGCGTAAGTAATGACTTTAAGCCGATTCAATATTTTGTCTAAAATGTTCATCAGGCCGATTTTTGACATTTACAAAAAATGATCGCTTTGATCAAGCTAGGCCTATATCAAGATTATTTTTGAAGGGAAAGAAAATGAATGTTCTTATATTATGGTTCATAACTGTCTGATAGACTGTTTTTGGAATCCGTACATACTTTTACTGGTTATTTTCAAAAATAAAGCTTACAAATATATTGACCAATCAAAAAAGGACTTTCCTTAAGAATTTCAAGTAAAATGTAAACTTCCGGCCCCCTTTAGTTATTTCTCGCACTGTTGAAGCAGTCGATCGAGTTTGACTAGGCATTTGTAATATTTGAAAGGGTGATGCGCACTTCTGGTTGCACTGGCCCTAAGTTTGGAACTCAAAAAACTGGAAACAGAAAGAATATGGTTGCAGGGAATTTATTCTACGGAGTTTCAGACGAAAATACAAGTGAATGACCGACTTCGAAAATCCAAGATGGAGGTCCCGATGGATACCTTGTTTATTATTAGGTAGGGTATATTTTTTTATTAAAAGAAAAATAAGAAACATCATGTGCCTGTGCAACGTCATTCGGATAGTTAAAATAACACACACTTTACAAAACAAACCCAACATGACAAAATTTATTCTTCTCTGGCACTGATTTGGAATGTTCAGAGAGTAGACACGTTGTGATCCGAATTAAAAAAAAATGGTGATTGTATGAGTATATTTCGATTTTTATCTTTAAAATTTATTTTCAAATATTTAATACGAATGAGAAGTATAGGTCTTTATCGACAGGAAGGTGTTGAACATATTATCGTGAAAATTAACTCTTGTTTGCAGTGTACATATCCATCCAAGTTCCTGTAGCTTTATGCATAGCCATGAACTATCATCCTCACCAATATAAATACAATGTTTCCATAGACGTTACGCACGATGTTGGTGACGTTTGACGTTACGCTTTCAAAGCGCTACAAAAAAAATGTCGTAATGCCCCAAATAGTGTAACTTGCTTGGCTGGTACCCTATCGCTACCTCTTTGTACTTGAAATAAGAGTTCAAAAAGTCATAGGCTACTAATAATTAAACCTATGAACATAATGTGCGCTGGGATTTGTATACGTATATGATAAATTTTGTTAATTACTCGAAGCACTTTTAAACGCTTTTTCATGTATTACATTTAAGTATTACGTTAAAAATGTCCACTGGACAATATATTGTACCTCCTAAATGTTGTGTTAAATATTAATTAATGGAGTAAATTTATTATTCTGACATGCAATCTGGCCGTTTAGAGTAGCACATATGAACATTCAATTATTTCGTCGATGGGGAAAACAATAGAATTTAACGAATCGACAAAAAGGCATTGTCTTATTTCTGCACGTCATTTTAGATGCTGGGCATTTCTGTTGAACTTGTAATCCAATTACTAGCTCCAAAGGATGAAGTTTGATATCAACATCAATGAAATACTTCAAATCTATACGAAAAACACATTATTTTGATATAATTTGTTTCGATTTAAACCTTCTTGTAAATGATTAAATTTATTGTTTTAATGATATGCACGTTTTTAATTAAAAGTGTTACAGATCTTTCATTTGTAACAACGATCGCTTTCTTTTTCTTGCCAACATTTAATGTAAAATCGTTAATAAAGTCACAAACGAAATGGATTGCTCTTGTTTTGAAAGGAAAATGAAAATTCTAGATTCACTTTTGAACGCGCTTCACACGAAAAATGTGCGATCCCTGCTAAAAAATGTAACGCGTTACACGCTTAAAACACCTTTTATTTGCGATTTAAAATTCTGATTTTTTTCATAAGAATCATTTGAATGTTAAATTTTTCTTACTAGAATCGAGTAGTTCAGTTGAAAATCTTTCCATTCATACCAAAATCATCCATATTTTTTATGTATATTTTTGAAATCACATATGAGTTTAATAGGTCTGATTCTAAAATTGTAAAATGGCACCAACATGAACAAAAATGATATATTAGGCATAAAAAATTGGTACCATATGATTGCCGACAGCGGCCGCCACTTTTCAATAGAAATATTGTCATTTTGTACAGCGTTTTTGTTGAGTTTTGTTGTCAAGTTACAACTCAACTAGTAATGTTATACGTACATGTACAATTCTTAAACCGACGAAGGTCACCTGCTAAACACATTAAAATTCTTTTGTGGGTTATGAAATAAAACAGGTGACTTGAAAGAGATAAATTTTCTTTCAGGTCGTTGAAGTGAAGTGAATTTCATGTGCATATGGGCAACACCTACAAGTATCAGCCCGGCAACTCTAAATTGAGAGGACCCGACTGCGATCCTTAAAAAAAAACAATATTATCACAGATAATTCAATTGATGTCGCTATGAGAAATCTGCTAAATTTTACACCTTCGGATAATTCCGCATATCCCTGTGCAGTCTGCCGCATTTGCGCCCTTTTATGCAGACGCAATTATTATATAACCTATCATTGCGAAATTGCAACCCTTGCTTTCTTGGAACGAGCTATCGTCGTTCCTTTTTTTTAAACCTTTTTTTAACCCAATCAAAATCTTTGTTTGTTGCGCCATTTTTGTTAGCCTGGTAGTGTGGTGGAAAAAAGCCCGGGGACCTGCATACCTGTGGCCTAGGATTAATTATTGGACAATTTTGAAGGAAAGAATCACCGATGCCTGTGTTTTATGGTCTGGAAATTACCAGGTGGAGGCACACTAACAGATGGTTTGTGGCAGTACTCGTTAAACCCTGCAAGGGTTGCTGTTCACCTCGACAACCCCCTATGTAGAATTGGAAGGACGAGGACCCCCTTCGCCCATGCATACGTATTGGAGAAGTATTAGGAATGCATTGACTGGGCATTCCCGTCAATTAAGGGCAGTATTGTATTTGGTCATTATAACAAAACAAAAAATGTATGAACGTTTACATGTTTGGAGCAGCTTTAAAATCATTTTTCAATTTTATATGACATTTTGGTTTAGCTGAAGTTTTTATAATGTATACAGGCTAACGGGAGGTGCAACAGGGCAAATAATTTCTATAATAATATTTCTTTATACAAATACATGTATTTTCCTGTTATCATGATTTGTCCTTCTGATGTTCAGTTAAGCAATAGACGAATTTCGCATTCCTGAGAGTTATCTCCCGTTGTCGGCATAACGCTCATTTTCCATTTGAAGTATTAAAATAAAATAAAGACTTATGATAGTGCTTTCATATCCTATTCAAAATTTTCTCCTAAAAGACCTTGGAGAACTGGCTTTATGAAATTGCAATGTTCTTGAATTTTTAGGTAAACAGGTATAATTGAGTACTAGTACTTTCAGTGAAGAAAATAAATATGAGCACACTCTCTGATCTAAAAAATAAAACATGTCTTTTAATTCTCAGAAACAGTTCTATCATTTACTAGTTTCATATTTTAGATCAGAGATTGCGCTCTATATTAAATATCGAAAAATAGCTTTTAAAAATTGGCCGTTCTTGTAGACTTTTTCAGAATATGAGGAAAATGACGCAAATGTTTGGACGTCTTCAAGGATTTACTATTTATATTATATTTTAGGCATATTTACATGTTCTCTAATATGTTCACTGCATGTAAAATTCTAGTCAGTCTCAGGGGGATCACATTTGTACCTTTCACCTATGTACATGTATTCTGTATTGTTTAATATTAGGTGACCCCCCTTAATGATTTGTTATACATTTTACTTTATGTCATTCAATTAAATGAAATATAAGCGACAAAACTGCATATCTGTGTTTGGATATTTTTTCTACTGCACTATCAGGCTGATATTTCTCGTAGAAGGCAAACATTTCTTTTTAAGGTACTCTGATCCTCAGGTTCTGATTGATTGTGTACTGTTTAACGTCCCTCTCCAGAATATTTCACTGATATGGAGACGTCACTTTTGCCGGTGAAGGGCTGCAAATTTAGGCCTATGCTCGGCACTTACGGCCTTTGAGCAGGGAGGGATCTTTATCGTGCCACACCTGTTGTGACACGGGATCTCGGTTTATACGGTCTCATCTGAAGGACCGCCCCTTTTAGTCGCCTTTTACGACAAGCAAAGGGTACTGAGGACCTATTCCAACCTGGATCCCCACGGGGCCTCAGGTTCTGAAAATCAAGCATTGACTTATTGAAAATGCTAACAAAAATGTCTCTTAATTTTCAATGTAACGTGTTTTTACCCATAGTTATCCTTCAAACTTCATCTTTCAAGTTAATCATATTATATGGAGAAAATTAATAAATCTCAAATATATTGTCAGGAATTGGTGATAAATACACCTGCTATGCATTTTCTAATTCAAATTTGATCAATTAACACATTTTAAAAATAAACATCATAGGTATCCGCGATTTTTAAGAAATTCCACAATTTTCATACATATAATGTACCTTAATTTCTTTTATTTACTTTGATCATTTTACAATGCAAAGTGTATAAAGATTCTCCGTTCATTGCAAAGCTCCATAAATCACTTCTAATTTCACATCATGTTTAAAAATATTGGTATCTATGGTTAGATTAAAAAGAATATCGATTTCTTGAAATATGTAATTTTCAAACGCTTTTACTGGGTAAAAATTTCGACTTTTAATTAGACCTTTCTGAGAACTTCAAAGAGCCTTGAAGCACATTGAGAGGTATATAACGAAAATTGTTGCATGAAAAGATTTAATTTTCAAGCTTTATTATGAGACTTTTTGAATTAAATTATGAATTAAAGAGTTGTCATTCCTGACTGAGGATCGGAGCCCCTTAATATTGACATCGTTTTGAATAAAGTATTCATTATTGACAGTATTGTTATAACAGCAATGTGTTTCGGATGCTGGATATCGTTTTGGTTTATTAAAATTCTAAAACATGACTACGCCTTTATCCGGGATTAAGCCGTAATTTCAAATGTATCAAAATATCTTTTGTCTGCAAATCACCAAAACTTTTACGCTTAGCATGTGCAATCCTTTTGTTTTGTTTAAAAGATTTGTTTGCATGTTGTATCTTTTCAAACTAAATGACCAGCAGTTTGATAATTGGATTACAAAATTTTTATTCTTGGATCATATTTTGTAATTAAAACATTAAACATCTCCTTTGTTTTCTTGGTTTCATGTCACGTTATGACTCTAATTAAAACCAAGGAGTTATTAATAATTTGGTTAAACACAATTCTCATATGCTCTATTTTTAAAAGAAGTGATCTTAACTCAGAAAGTTCCTAATGCAACAGTTCCTTGTCTTTTGCATTGCAAACATGCAAACATGCCTTATACATCCTCCCCTTAATAAAGCCTTTTAAGATTGATTAGGGGTGAGCGCAGTGGCTTTGCAAATATTGGAAAATATTTTTTGGTTTTATAAATGATTTCACATCAAGAATATGAAATTCTTGAAACAGGTGTCTTTGTATGCACATGCGTCCAGAAAATTAGTAGTGATGCTTTAGATAATTCATTGGTAAATTTCAGTAAGGGATGGCACTCATTTGCTGTTTCGAATAATCGTTATTTTGTTTTCCGAGTTAACATAAATCGGTCATCACGGAATAGCCCATGAAAGCTGAATTTCTGTTAGTTTTCAAAGTTGTTTACTAACATTTTAGTTACCGGGGTATATGATACACTCTAAGGTCCTATATTTCTAGATAAATTGAGAGTGAAGTTCAATAAAATGCATGTTCTGATATAAAATTAACTTTATCAAGTCACCTGTTTAATGTACGTGGGGTGATCGAAAAGTTCGCAAACTAATTGAATAACTTCCATACAAGAAACAATATTTGGTTTTATTGTTGATTATATTTTAAATTAATCCTCCCCAATTTTAATGCACATCAACAACCGTTCTGTGCATGCGCAAATCACGTGATATTTGCGGTCACGTGACCCCCTCCGTAGCGTTCCGTCAAAATTTAAAAGATTTATCCGAGTTTTATATTTCTTTTCATGTGAGTTAATTTTTCGACAAGAACAGTTCATTTGTCAGAAATGGTCATATCTCGGCAACAGAGTGGGTGGATAATAACATCCTTTCCAAAAATAAGCATTGCAACCATTAAAACACAAATCTTCTGTCTCAGGAGAGACCTTAATTCAAGGTGGATAGAGAATGGGTGAATCATTTTTATCATATCTAATATGTTTAAAATCTAAAGTAAACGATATCTTAGGTATTTAATACTTAAATCATTGTTCAAATATTCAACTTTTTTTCAAAGTGCTAATTGTAGGTTTTTGATAGAAAATTGCTTAATTAGAAATACATATCTTTTCAAACTTGCTTTCACTGGGCAAGATGACAAGTATCATTTTTAGTACCATCAGCCTTCCTTCACTCAAACGGTTAACCCAATCATTAATTGAATTTATAGGAACTCATTTATCTCAATAAACTGTGTACAAATTATTATATGATACTGTAGAAGGATTTCTAAGATATTACAATAAATTGTGCAGTCGTTTGTTGAACGAGGTCGACTGAGACAACCAGTTTTTGTCACAAGTGACCTGAATAGTGACGTCATTTTCACATTGTGACGTCACAAACAAGGAGAGAAACTTTATTCAGCATATGCTATTTATAGACCTTGTGTATGGCTATGAGTGTACCGAATTTCATTCTAATCTGAATTGTGGTTTTGTAGATATAGAGATAGTTTGCGAACTTTTTGATCACCCCTCGTATTTTGATTTCATATCTCACGAAAGAGTTTTAATGCGTAAGAATTGTAGGTGTACATAATACATACTAGTAAATAGTTGAGTTGTAACCTGTCAACAAAACTTGACAAAATCAATGTACAAAATGACAATATTTCGATTCAAAAGTGTTGGCCATCTTAGTTCAGTCCTTGGCGACAAGACCTTGCAACAGCCAATTTACTGTTGGCGAAAATTCAATAAATTATCACTGATTATATTTGATTGACTGTAAGACACATAGAAAAATTGATAGCCATCATTTTGGGGGTAGCTCACAATGTTTTAAAGAAACATTAAACATTAAAAAAAACTTAATACTCAAAGGTCACCCTATGATTTGAAAAATGATTGAAAACGACAGTATGTAAAAAATAATATCTGAACAATAATTTTTAAAAAATCAAATGACTGTACTTATTCACGTTTGTCTAAAATTATAACAGATAATGAATCTTGAATCCATTGCTTTATTACCCTTCAATCATTCTTAAGAAAAGATGCACTTGACAAAATACAGCAAAGGTTTGAAAAGAGCAAAGAATTACAAGCTTAAGAAGACAGAGATCTGGACAGATTTATATGCCATTTTCCTATATATTTCCTATATATTAGTGATCTTCTTGTTCTAATTCTTATTTGGGAAGGCAGTTTAATTTCTGGAGGAGTCTAGAAAGGAAATGCAAAAGAATTTAAAAGTTTTTTGAGGAAGGAACTAGAATTAGGAATACACTTCATTAAACGTCTTCATGACAGCGTCCAAACCCATACACCTTGAAGAGTTCATTAGTATTTTGCCACACAATAATATTTGCCAGATCTTTCACCCTTGACTTTGATTTTTCAAACTATTTTGAAAGGGGAAACAAGTCCAGGAAATCATATGATCTGCCATAATTCAGTATACGATATGCCATACTAAAAATGAGTTCTAAAAACAATCAGAAATTGGATGAAAATGTTATGGACATGTTTTTAATTCAAAGAGAATATTTAGGTTTAATCATGCAGACTAAATTATTGAAAAGCGTCTTTTGCTTCTTTCCGAGAACCGAGGACATTATTTATTGAACAGCCCTCGTATGAATCTAAAAAGCAATACATGTATATCCAAATTGAAGACTGAAAAGTAGTTCAGACATGTAAGCTGATATTATATTCATTGAAAAATGAACAGGAAATATATCTGCAGAAATACATTAATTAGTTCAAAGTGAGAAAAGTAAGAAGAACTGATTTGTAAATAAACATAACTTCTTCTGCTATGCAAAATTACTGCTGCACCGTTGAAGCTTTGTATCCTAGAATATTGTAATATTAACAGTTACTACAAAATACATTTTATAAAAGGGGTTTGCAAATGTAGGATATTAATTTTTGAGACTAAAAGTTGGTGCAAGTTCACTGCACATTCTTTAACTATACTTTTTGCTAAATATTCAGTGGCAATGGCCAAAAGAAGGATTACTAATATCAGAGGAATATTAACCAATTGCAAATGTGTGCATGCAACATTAAGGAAAAAAAAGGAAATGAAAATGATATTGATAACTAGAACATTACCTGGAAAAGGACCTCTTCTCTCCATATTCTTTCCTGTCAGTTGATCCACACCAGGTTGCCATTATTGAAGTTTTGTGTCAAGAAACTGTAGCCCCCTTTTAAGCTCTTTCGGCTTGAAAATAACAATGACAAAGTTTTATGTACATTATTATTTTGAAAAGTAAATTTTACTCTGTCATACATATATCAGGAAAACATAAATAAAAAAAAAAGAAAAACTGCAAAAAACTCCATATAATTATGTTCTTTTCATTTGCAATTGACATGAGCGTAACATAGATAATTCAAAATAAATTCTATTCATAACGAGAAATATTTTTAACATTTACACTAGGACAATTTTGCATTTTCCATTGAACACGCCATTTTCCCCTCGTTTAACACCTCACATGGGTTATTTATAATTTTTTTTTTTTATAACTTTCAAAGAAAAGTTCATAAGCATTATCACAAAAAGTTAATTGCTCGAATTACTCCTTCCATAAGGGTGTAGATACTCACGAAAATGGATAATTATATGACTCTTAAATCTCTACGTATGTTTTAACATATAAAATTCAACATATTAGATTGATAAAGTGATAAAGCACATGTACATTTTTTAATTACTATCTCATTTAAGATTGGTAATAAAATGAAGATTTCCTGTTTTTAATGTTCAACCAGCCCCATTGCAATTATTTTTTAAAAAATGGTTTTAATTACCAAATTAATAAATCAACTTCAGGCAACTTGAATTGCTGCAGCCATTTTAAAAATTGAAAAATGAATATAACAATGTTTAGAAATTGTGATGTTCCTGTGGGTGATGAATTGGGAAATTTAAGTTATAAATAAAATTCGGACCTAAATCACAAATATATAATAATATACGTGGTCGTAAGATCGTAAGAAGCAATATTGGGAAGGGGTGTCTATTGCTGTTTAGAGGGACTGTAATCAAACAAAAATTGCCCTGAAATAGAAAAACAAGCACATGTGGTATACTGTAGTTTTATCGATTTTTATATATTTTCAATCGTTAAGCATTTTTGGAATGTTATTAGGGAGGGGGTGACATTATTCCGACTGCATGCTACCTACATGTAACATAGTTCAGGGTGTTGTACTTTCTTTATTAATATGCATTCATTTTAAATATCTCTTTTTCTCTTTTAAGACAGGTATCTAGTTATCCTAAGACTGAGGTCATCATAAGACATGACAGTCTAGTGAAACAAGTATGGTGCATTTTAAGAGAGTTTTCAATCTTTAGACAAATCAGTCATAGATGAGTTTTCTGTTACACTTGTCAATACATTAAAACACAATATCAGTAAATGTACCACGTTTAAGAAATATTTTCTTCTTCTAAAGTCCCCACTCCACCTAATTAAGTGCTTTCAGTAATTAATTACCTATTTGAAACAGCTATAAATTATTAAGATCATCCTTATCAAGCAAATAGAAATCATATGATTAAAAGATTATTTAATAAGTGGTATCTTGACATGCTGTCTTTACATTGATATTTTACTAAAACGTTAAAAACAATTACTTACCTCACAGATATTTTCCAATGTTAATTATTCATGTATTGGAAAAGTAAGAATAAGCTGCTCAGCAGTGAAGCTAGAATTTTTTCTTCCCTGTCTAAAAAACATTTTAATTTCTAGGGTCAACATGTTGAATATTCATTTAAAATATCAATATATGCTAAAATAATGCATTTTGCAAATTTAAATATTTATTTTTCTTTAAAAGTCTGTAAACAATCAAACCAAATATATTTATGCAAGTCCCGCCCAATGACCAATCTTGAATACTCAATTCAGATGACACTGTGACCTAAGATTAAGTATGGAAAATTCCAGTGATGTTTCGGCGAAAACGAAACTATAAAAGTGTTCCTCATAAAGCCACAAAAATAGGACCCAGGATGTTTTTCTAAGTGACCTTTGTCCTAATTCTCATAATCTTTCGAAGTTTAATTTAGGTCTTCCGTTTCCTTATACTGATTCTTATAATAATAATAATAATAATAATAATAATGTCCCCCCCCTTTCCTAGTCGCCAACTTTGAAGCTTCATATCTTCCTCGTTCCTGGGGGTGATTTTATTCATATTTTCAGAGATTTTAGATTTTACAAAACACTTTCGGAATATTGTAACACAGTATGAAAATACCGTTCAGTTTATGATTTATTTTTAATGCTTTTGTTTTCTAGGCTCCGCGTTTGTAATAAGTGGAACACAAAACCCTTTGAAATGGAAAAGAAGCATTGAAGTTGTGTACATCGGTTTTTGTTTATCGATTTTTCTAATCAAAATGACGATAGAGCGGGTTTGAAAGTTATAACGCGAGAGAAAACAAAACGTTTACATACTTTTCTTTATATATTTTAATTTAAAAATATTTTGTTCAATCATGTAGAATTAAAGTTAAGCATAATTGCAAGAGTTTTCATTTGATATCATTTGATAGGGACTGGTCCCTAAAAACACACCTTATTGATCTGGAGAAAACATTGTTGTTTTTTTAAAGTATTGCTTAATATGTAGTTGAAAGCAGGACACGTGAACAAGTCACCTAAAAAGATCACCAATATGTACAAATTGTGGATAACAAAACGAGAATTCACTTCATTTTTTCTTGTATTGTCAACAATTAATATGCCTCACAACGGCATATGCTGATTGAATACATGAATGAAAATGACATAGCAATTAATTATAGAAAACATATTATATGATGTTAATTTACTAAGTCTGGGTAATCTACTTTGTAAGGGATTTCTGCCTACTCTGGGTCAACAACAATTGCACAAACATATGTCGATTGATTTTTTTTTCTTTTTGTGTATATATTATAAAATTATTTAATATTTTTTCTATTCATTGGTTAAATTATTCTTTTTCTATTCATTTCTCTCTCTCTCTCTCTCTCTCTCTCTCTCTCTCTCTCTCTCTCTCTCTCTCTCTCTCTGTGAATTCATTCTAAATATGTACCAATGATAATCTACTATTCATACATTTTTTTCACTTGTAATTGTACATTGACCTATGGAGAGAACGATCAAAGGCATTTATGCCTGCTGTTCAATCCTATTCAATGAATAAAATATATTTTAAAATAACCGTTTTCATTTGGTAAGTGAACAAGAATTCATCATGCGTATAACTGAGACAAATTCGCTACAAATTATATTTCTTACAATATCAAATGCTAATTTTCTTCTAAATAGGGTTCCAAGTATTCATACTTCTACACCTTTAGAATCGAATAATTAACGATCATTAACAGCACCCATTTTACGTTTTTTCATTTTCACCTCCATGTTTGCAATTATGTACTATATTTGTAACCCAACCCGCGCTCTAAGTGTACCCAATGTACTGAGAAGCCATCTGCAGTAATAAACAAAACAAACAGACTTTTATCTCTTATCACCTTTTAAATCCACTGTGTGTCAACAATTATTTATGAAAAATTATAGGGGTTTTTATTTACATGTATTATATCGATCTCTTAAAAAAATCCATCCCGTGTTATTGTATTCTATTTCAATTGTAACTGGAAAGGTGCTTTGGCAAATCATATCATATGGACGTCTTGATAATTTTGTGAAGTAATATACATATAGTTTTAGCTCACCTGAGTTGAAAGCTCGTGAGCTTTTCTGATAACATTTTGTCCGTCGTCCGTCTATCTGTCTGTAAACTTTTCACATTTTCAACTTCTCTAGAACCACTGGGGCAATTTCAACCAAACTTGCCACAAAGCATCCTTAGGTGAAAGGGATTTCAGTTTGTTCAAATGAATGGTCAAGTCCTTATTCAAGGGGAGATAATTCAGAAAAAATGAAAATTTGGTGGCATGTTTTAAAAATCTTCTTCTCAAGAACCACAGTGCCAGGAAAAATAAACTAATAGGGAAACATCCTTAGGTAGTGTAGATTCAACTTTCTTCAAATAATTACCCCCGGGGGTAGGGCGGGGCCACTATGGCCGATCAAAGTTTTGCATAGAAATATATAGGAAAATTCTTAAAAAATCTTATTCTCAAGAGGCATGATTAGTCATTGTTATATGGATGCATTCTATGAGTGGATGTACGGACTAAAGGACGTGTGTGAACGTTTCAGTTCTGTAACACACAGATTGGGTTTAAAAACCTGAATATATCATTATATATCATTACTTAAAAAATGGTCATTTGCAAAGTTCAGGGTCACGTACATTCCTTTACCTTTTTTTTTCGAAGCAAAACATTGTAAGTTGCGTCCCCTTACAAGATTGCTTGCATGTGTAACTTTAGAATATGGCGAAACCTTGACTCAAGGTAATTTTTCCCGTCTGCAGCTCCAAATGAAGATCTAATCGTTGCATTGAAATGAGACCGGCTCTAGTTTTCTCTATCTTTTGTAAATCCAACTCATCATGATATCTTAAACTGTCAAAAAAAAATTAAACATGTTAAACCTTTATCTACATTGATTATCGGAATGGATATTTTCTAGTCCTTTTTTCAACAGGGCATTTAAAAAATTCCCCTACTTATATACCTTTATTTATGGTTTTTTTTTTTGGGGGG
>PRKT01001157.1:26977-47871 GCA_003671525.1 Saccostrea glomerata
GGGGGGGGGGGGGGGGGGGGGGGTTAAAAATCTATTTTTGGATTACGCCACGCCCAAAACATGGAATTAATAATCATTATTCTTTTTTATTGCTGAAATTAGATTGTAAATTTTGGAATAATAAATAATAGCAAGTTCATTGTTTATGATCATGAATAATAATGACTGGTGCACAGTAAAATATTTTTGCTCTCGAAAAAAAAACAACTTTCTTTTCAGTATGCATTTAGTATAAAACTTCCTTAGGAGGATGTGGTCGATCGATATCTTGCACAGTGTTCACAATATAGTGTAACAGCACCATGAATAATACAACGAGATGTTTTGTTTCATTGTTCTATATTTCGATTTTTTCAAGTCCTTCTAGTCAGGTAAGTATATATATATATATATATATATATATATATATATATATATATATATATATATATATATATATATATATATATATATATATATATATATATATATATATATATATAAACGTTGTTGAATTCCTTTGATATTTATTTTCTTATGATTGTTTTTCATGAGTTTATATAAATTTATATCAGTTGGTCAGTTATTTGTGTTGATAAAATGCTTTTTTTAAAACGTTACTGAAAATCTACATTACATATAAGATACATTATTGCTCTTGGATTAATCAGAACGTGTCTCTTTGTATCCATTCTCAAGTCAGACTTGTTTGTCTGATACAAACACATAGGCGTCGGAAGCAAATTGAAATTGGGGGAGGGGGTGGGGCTAAACCAGCAGAAAAAGGTAAATCCAATTTTTTGATTGCCTCTACAGCTGTATAATGTATATATTTGCAAAAAAGTGGGAGGAGGGTGGTAACCCCCCCCCCCCCCCCCCCCCCCCCCCCCCCCCCCCCCCCGGTTCCGACGCCTATGCTTACATGTACATGTATTTTAAATACTAAGAATATTGGAACAAGATCTTTTTTTTTTAAATTCATATCAAAATATCAAACATTCTAATTAATCGATGGTATTTATTGAAATTTCAATAATCGTTGTTATATAGATTTCCCTTTAACGAGGCTCGGGGGTGGCAGCCATTTTTAGACTATTTTAATCTCCTTTAAAAGGAGAGCTCCATATAAAGATATAGAAATTGATCAAATTTTAAAACTAAAATCTTTGAATTTTTTCTTTGTCAAATGATAGTTCACAGCTAAAGATACCGTATCTAAAAAAAATATGTTAAATCTGGTGGTTAATTTGGGATTAATTTGTTGACCCTCCAGCCTCCTTAAACGAAAGTACTGTTTGTAGAAAGACATATTTGTGTCGACTGCAGAGCAGAGCGACATTTAGGGACCCCTTTACCTCACTTTATCTCGAGAACTGTAAGAGGTATGGATTTCGGTGGATTTTATATTATGCAAATACGAGTGTTGATCCAAAAGTAATGTAAAGGTGTAGATATCTTTCATATTTTCATACTAGTATTACAAGTACAATACGCATACAAAAATATGCACATTTATAAATTTAATTTTGGTTTAATAATGTTAAAGGGAGTTATATTTTTAGATGTTTAAAACCTAAAGCCTAAGTCACACTGTCACGGAAATATACACGAATTGCAAAGGTTCACCCCGATTTTATAAACCGTAAGAAATCGTGATGCTAATACGATTTTTTGGCGCGAAAAATAAATGAAACGGTTGTTTCAAGATTATTGAACGGTTCAACAAGGTTTGGACACGGTTACATTAAGGAACATGCTATTCACGCCACGGACACTGTTACGGGCAACCACGGTATCCCGTAGTGATACCTTATTATGCAACGGTCTCACTAGTGATTGCTAAGCTACGGTTACGGCCAATCAAGTTAATGCTACAACACCCCACGGCTCTTGTACGAGAATGCCACGAATGAAGAAGATTTTTCAAGACGTGTTACGTCTAAGCAAGTAAAAGACATTGGGAAAAATGTAATCGTTATCAAGGTTCTCTGTACATGGACGTCAGCAATAATTTTTTTCAGAAATACCTATAAAAAGATGAATCACTGAGAAATCAAATGTCACTATTTCATTTTCTTATTTTAAAGTACAACTGGTTCGTTCTTATTTTTTAAATCCTTATTAAAGTTGACTTACGAGTATTTTCAGATAACTGTTATGTATGAGAAATACATACAGATGTGTTAAAAGCTATGGAAATTTATTCAATATTTCTAGATCTATTCTATATTAACATTTCAGTATATTCACTTTTACAATAAAAATCAACGTGTATTCATTCAATATTTTTGTGATTTATTCAAATTTAGCTTCGTTGCCAAGACACTCTTCTTGTAATTGAGTGTAGTAGCTAAAGTCCTGATATATACTCGGTTTAGATTTAACTGGCGGCGAATTGGAAGGGTGTTACCACTTCTAAGTATCATTTGCTTAAACCAAAATTTGGTAATCTCTCAAGAATCTAGAAATGATGTTACGGATGAAAGATATGTAGATAATGAACAGTTTTCAATCTCAAAAGTCCATTCAAACATAAAAAAACCGGGAGAATAGCAAACACGGACTCTAAAATATCAGAGGTGGGATCAGGTGCCAAGGTGGAGGGAACAACCCTCAGAGACCGGTCACATCCGCCGTGTGCTCCTTGATTTGATCAGGAAATAACGGAAAAGGCAATAAAGTCATCTGAAATTATAACATGTATAAAGTGAGACCTTTTTGTTTTCATTAGCTGGGATTGAATGTGTTGCTGGTAATCCTTCTTAATTCTTTCATAGAAACTACTTCATGTTTGTCATCAATTAAAGCGCATCGATACAATGCATATGGTTTGACACTGAGCCATCAGTAAGGTCATACCAGTTTTGACTCATCATACCCTAACTGTTCTCTACTTTCTTTTCCTTCTTCCGTCTTACCTGGTATAAAAAACATGTGTCACAACAATGTAGTTCTGTGCTTTCTGTCTGTTCAACTATGGGTGCAGATTTAGAAGCCGAATCCAGTGCTCATGGTCATGTGTACAGTCATGAACAACAGATAACAATGACAAGCAAAAATTGTGACAAAAATGTTTAATAAAAAATTGAAAGATCGTTAGCTATCGTATCCAACCGTAAAAATGCCGTTAAAACACGTGATTAGACGTCAAAACCCTTACTGCTGTCGTAATTACAACGAAAGAAAAAGCGGTTCGCCGCCATTATTTGGGAGTCTCTGTATTGTTTCCTTGTCGCTTTCCTACTACAACCGAGACAAAATTTACGGGGTTTACGGTTAGATACGGATTATCTTGTATTATCGTATATTTTCCCTACTGTAGTCGTCGAAATCCTTGAGTAAGCGTAGACTTACGTACAACGGATAACCCCGATACATCACGAAAGTATATACAGTTGTCCCACGGTGATGATAGGCATACAGTACGGGTTAACTACGATATACAAGAAATGAAGTTTCATCGCGGTTTTCCACGATTGTTTTGAACAGTTCAAAACAGTCGTAGCAATTTACGGATCGTTCAGGATTAATCCGAGTTAACAGGGCTCACCACGGTAATAATAACGGACTGACTGCGGATGTCTAAGAATTTTCACGGATCCCTAAATCGTAGCTTACCGTGATCTAAAATCGTGAAAGTGTGACTGGGGCTTAAGACATAGGCGGTGTCGACGCGTCACAACTTCAGTTACATTTTAAACTTTTTAGCTCACCTGAGCCGAAGGCTCAAGTGAGCTTTTCTGATCACATTTTGTCCGTCGTCCGTCGTCCGTCTAGCCGTCTGTCCGTCCATAAACTTTTCACATTTTCGACTTCTTCTCAAGAACCACTGGGCCAATTTTAACCAAACTTAGTACAAAGCATCCTTGGGTGAAGGGGAGTTTAAATTGTTAAAATGAAGGGCAAAGTCCCCTCCAAAGGGGAGATAATCAAGAAAAGACAAAAAATAGGGTGGGGTCTTAAAAAAATCTTCTTCTCAAGAACCACTGGGCCAGAAAATCTGAAACTTATATGGAAGCATCCTGGGGTATGTAGATTCTTAATTGTTCAAATCATTGCCCCCGGGGGTTGGGCGGGGCCACAATAGGGAATCCAAGTTTTACATAGAAATATATAGGAAAAAACTTTAAAAATCTTCTTCTCAAGAACCAGTGGGCCATAAACTGAAACTTATGTGCAAGCATCCCGGGGTAGCCTAGATTCTAAATTGTTCAAATCGTGACCCCCGGAGGTTGGGCGGGGCCACAATAGGGAATCAAAGTTTTACATTGATATATATAGGAAAAAAATTTAAAAATCTTCTTCTCAAGAACCAGTGGGCCAGAAAAGCTGAAACTTATGTGCAAGCATCCTGGGGTAGCCTAGATTCTAAATTGTTCAAATCGTGACCCCCGGAGGTTGGGCGGGGCCACAATAGGGAATCAAAGTTTTACATAGATATATATTGGAAAATTCTTTAAAAATCTTCTTCTCAAGAACCAGTGGGCCAGAAAAGCTGAAACTTATGTGGAAGCATCCTGGGGTAGTGTAGATTCTAAATTGTTTAACTCGTGACCCCCAGGGGTTGGGTGGGGCCACAATAAGGAATCAAAGTTTTACATAGAAATATATAGGAAAATTCTATAAAAATCTTCTTCTCAAGAACCAGTGGGCCAGAAAAGATGAAACTTATGTGGAAGCATCCTGGGATAGCGTAGATTCTAAATTGTTCAAATCATGACCCCCGGGGGCTGGGCGGGGCAACAATAGGGAATCAAAGTTTTACAAAGAAATATATAGGAAAAATTTTAAAAAAAATTTTCTCAAGAACCATTGGGTCAGAAAAGCTGAAACTTATATGGAAGCATCCTGGGATAGTGTAGATTCTAAATTATACAAATTATGACCCCCAGGGGTTGGGTGGGGCCACAATAAGGAATCAAAGTTTTACATAGATATATATTGGAAAATTCTTTAAAAATCTTCTTCTCAAGAACCAGTGGGCCAGAAAAGCTGAAACTTATGTGGAAGCATCCTGGGGTAGTGTAGATTCTAAATTGTTTAACTCGTGACCCCCGGGGGTTGGGTGGGGCCACAATAAGGAATCAAAGTTTTACATAGAAATATATAGGAAAATTCTATAAAAATCTTCTTCTCAAGAACCAGTGGGCCAAAAAAGCTGAAACTTATGTGAAAGCATCCTGGGGTAGTGTAGATTCTAAATTGTTCAATTCATGTCCCCCGGGGGTAGGACGGGGCCATAATTTGGAATCACAATAGGTTATTATAAGGGGGAAATCTGGTAAAGAACAGCATGGTCAAAGCTACTCAGGTGAGCGATGTGGCCCATGGGCCTCTTGTTTAGTTCACCTGAGCTGAAAGATCAAGTGAGCTTTTCTGATCACATTTTGTCTGTAGTACGTCTGTCTATCGGTCGGTTTGTCTTTGTAAACTTTTAACATTTTCGACTTCTCGAGAACCACTGGGCCAATTTCAACCAAACTTGCAACAAAGCACCGATGAGTAAAGGGGATTCAAATTTATTTAAATAAGGGTCCCGCCTTCGCAGCTAGGTTAAGGACGCCCATAGGAAATGTGCCTTAACCCTTTCTCTACCGGCACATTTTAAGTGTTTTTGCAGACCTTTTGACATATCCTTATAAATTATTTTATATCTTTTTTATTCAAAAAGTAACCTAGGCATAATGCACACCATTTTGTAGGGAATTTTCTGTAGATTATATTTCATAACCACCCAGGTCCCTCACGACTGATCTTGCTAGTGGAAATTAAGGTCAAAAGTCAAATAAGTGCAGAATTTTAGTGCATTTTTTGACACATTTTAATCTTCAAGTTAAAAATTTACAGTGATTCACATTGAAATAGGAAATTCAGAAGAAACTCGCAAAAGGGCATTTTCCTTTACTACATTATTAATCACACAAATTTTTTTTTTTAATTCTGCAAATAATGACTTTAAAGAGGTTGCTAAGCAACGGAGTATTTTTCAATTTTCAAACAGTATTTCTTGTTTTTTGCTCATCCCACACACATTTATGCATTCCATTACATTGTAAAGTCAAATGCGGGGTGATGATCCTGAAAAGAAAATACATCAGATAATTGTCTTAAAGTTTGACCTCAATAAATTCATTTTTTGGAGGTCAAAGGTCAAATTAGTGCATAATTTTAGAAATTTTTCCCAAAACTTTTCATCTTTCTTGCTAAAATTTTGTAACAATGGATGCTAAAGAAAAAAATTCTGTATTTACCCCTTAGTGGGCATCATACTGAATTGCAATATCCACATACTATTTTTGTTTAAATTTGTGTTAAATGACCCTTAAATGATTGCTAAGCAACAACAATATTCAATTTTTTGGCTTTATAGGTTTCTTATTTCTTATTCTAGACAGTTTTCCATGGTATCGTTTCTAAGATATAAAGTCAAAAATAGTGTATACAAATAATTGTCTTAAATATTGGCCCTTACATTTCTGTTCTTTGGGGTTCAAGGTCATATCAGTACAGAAATCTGCCTTAAATTGTAAGTTTATATCAAATTTGAAATGCTGCAATTATTATGGACATATTGTCCAATAACTGACACATATAAAATTGTAAACAACAAAATCAACGGCGATATCACAAAAGTGAATAGTTTTGTTTTATTTTTTTTCAAATCTTGGTTGTCATTCAAAAAATATATCTCTGACTTAAGTAAACTGGAACAAAATTTCTAAGATGTGTTCTCAAGTATTTCAATCTTAGTGACAAATACTATTAAAATCATATTAAGGTAAACATGTTTTGCAACCAGTATCATTTTTTACACAATAGAGTACTTATTTTGTCATTTTCAAAAACCAAGTCAAACACATTTTTTGTCATCTAGAATACATTGTATAAGACAACATTTAAAATTTTTCTTTTCTTACAAGAATTATTTTACATTTTCAAGTCTTTACTGGGTCACTTGTTAAAACAACTTATGTCATTTTATAAGCATATGAAAAAACAGCAAAGATGGACAAGCACAGAACTTCAGCTACAACCTTTCACTCATCCAGTTTATGTGGCATACAATTACTGAATTTCAGTAGCCAAGGATTTCTTTAGTATTTGCTTCTCTTCTCACAAACCCTTGACTTATGCTGTCAAAAGTAAGAATTCCTTATATCACATGACATGATCTTGAATAACCACTTGCATCATTGATAGAAATAAAGAGCATTCTTAAAAGTGAAGTATCCAGCAAAGAATAATTAACAAGCAGATAGGCTTATTTGCTAGTAAGTTTGCAATTCTTTATCTCTAACTTAAGATTCCAGATTACATTATGTGCACATCATCTTCACGTTAAATGAACTCTCTGCCATCTCTCTGAAAGACCAAGGGAACTCCTTTGATTTGACCAAGGCGTGATCAGTTTCTAAATGTATTCTGTCCCGACTCCTGTAACAAATTAAAAAAAAAAGTTTTGTTGAAAAAGCTTTTCTAATCGAATATGTATTCTTAATCAGATAATTCAGTTTATACAGAAATCTACAATTGACACATTGATATAACTTTCCTTTTATAATATTGTTAAAAAGTCTTTATAAAGCATATCATATATATTATATTATATATATATGTCATATTTTGTCATACTTGTAGTTAAATGGTTTGGTGAAGTCAATTTATTATGACTGAAAAATTGCTAGCATTGTACTAAACAATCATGGTTAATCAATTATAAATTTTAAAAAATAGAATGATTAACCATTAATTTTATCAAATGCATGAAGTATCCTTTTTTAGTTTCTGTTGTCAGGGTTGTTAAAAGAAAGGGCATGTTGGAGTGAAAACTGTTACTTCAGAGAAAATATCCCTGGAACAAGGTGTTTATGTACATGGGCTTGTTTGAATGTTAGTAAATGTCCCTCTCAAGAATTTCTCTCTCATATGGAGACGCCATCACTTGTCGGTGGACAGATGCAAATTTTGTTCTATACTCGGCATTTACGACTATTGAGCTATGAGGGATCTTTTTCATACCAGCACCTACTGCGACAAGGGACCTTAATTGGTTTATATAAGTATAATATAAGATAAGATATTTTTATAGTGTCTCATCAGAAGGACAAGTCTCCATGTTTCATAATAAGATTCGAACCTGCGATGTAAGGATCAACTGCTTACTTCGCAACTATAGGGCAGAGGCTCTAACCACTGCACCAGTTGGGCTACTCATGTACCTAGGAGTGTTAACTAATAGTCAATGAGGAATTTTGACTGCAATAAAATTGACTTACTAATAATTAAGCACCTATGTCCTCCACATCATGGTCTTTTCTGTGCATTGTGGGCATTGGTGGGATTAGCAAGTGGGTCTTCACAGATGAAAGTTCTGAAGCCTTTGGTACCAGCACACTACACATGCTAAAAAAATTATGTGTTTGTGTTAATTATGTCATGTTTCATTTTTCTTTGAATGGTATTTAGAGGTGGTCAAGAAAACTTACCCACTTCAAAAACAACACAAAAATAAGTCAAACTTATTGGAACCCATAATCGCAAAACACGGTTTGGATGTTCAGGCCAACAATACAAAAAGTGATTTGTTTAATGTACTCTGACAACCCGTCAAAATTGCCCCTACCCAATAATTTTTCAGCACTTTAAACTTTTATTTTTCTTTTTAAATTTACTAAGATGTATAATTTTAATAGGATGCTTTTTGACTGAAAGTTTTTATTACAATAAACTTGTGTAGCGAACAAACATGTCAAATGTGTACTGTTAAGAAATCTGTGATTTTATGACAGTAATCAATTTTACAGCAGTGTAAACCACCCAAAATTAACGACCTACCTACCCATCTTGAAAAATGTGGGTCGAAGTACATTAAACAAAAAATATTTTATTGATCAGTCAACACAGTATTCGGTAGCTGCAGAACTGTAGCTCTCCGAAGAATATATATAGATAGACCAGAGAGCTACAGTGCCACCCATTGAAAAAACTGTATATTTTTTGCACACAAAAAAAAGTGTGCTCGGTTTTGGATTAATTATTCAAAATTCTTACCTCAATTGCAAAAGAAGCTAGATATCAATAAAGTCCTTACTCCTATGTCATTTACTTTTGTAGTTTACATCTGTGAGAAGCGCGTTGGACCGAATTATCTTGCAAACCAAAATGGCAGTATAAATATAAATTTTCGATGATCTCAATTTCAGGGCCAGGAGCGCTGTTGCAACCACTATTGAAATAACGACCACTATTGAAATAATTATATCAATAGTGGTTGAGAGTACATTTCAATAACAAACATAGTTAGTAACCACTATTGAAATACGACCACTATTGAAATAATGATATCAATAGAGGTTGAGTGTGCATTTCAATAAGAAACATAGTTAGTAACCACTATTGAAATACGACCACTATTGAAATAATTATATCAATAGTGGTTGAGAGTGCTTTTCAATAGCAAACATAGTTAGTAACCAATATTGAAATACGACCACTATTGAAATAATTATATCAATAGTGGTTGAGAGTGCATTTCAATAACAAACATAAGTAATTACCACTATTGAAATACGACCACTATTGAAATAATTTTGGTAACCCATTGTTCCGAATGATTCGAATTTTCGACAAAAAATTGCACAGAGGTTCAAAATTTAAACTATGGTAATTCAGGAAATACCGAAAATAAAGAGACCAGTGAAGACTTTTACCAGCTGTATTTTGTTTTCCCTATTTCAACACAGAAATAAAGGTAAAACTGCGTTTAATTTAAAAATTACGATTAAAACCCATAAAACTCACATGCGTGGAAGAAAATTCTTGTTTTTACAAAATATTTTAAAGTAAAAGCAATAATTTTTACATATTTTAAAAGCAGAGAAAATATCCTTTTTAAATATATTAATTTTATTTAAATGTTATGATCAGATAAAAATATATCAATCGTCGGGAAAATCGTCCTTGCTTTGGAAAATTGCGTCATTTTCAAACAATCATGAATGTCTTCAAAACGTAAAATATATTCATTACCGATTAATAAGGCTCGAAATTTTTACAGGTTCTGAAAGTAGAGAAAATTTCCTAAAAGATGATATATATATTATATACATTAATGCTATCATTAAAAAAAAAGGTGGTCCTGTTATCGCGATGTCGTGTTTTAACGCGCTGTCGGTCATATTGACCGATGCGGTAGAGAAGGGGTTAAAGTATTGAGAGAAAATCAATATTATATTGATATCTTTTTTATCATATCAGTATGAGTTTTAATTTAGTTGGAATTGTACTAATGCATATGTATGTATGGGGTCTCAGCTGGGTTCGGCCAAAGCGACTTAACGTACATCAGCTGTTTGTCACGTGACATGGTTTAAATTAGAAAAAAAATATATACGGATATAAAGATAGTAAAAGTGCAACGATATACGGATAATTTTTCACCAAGAAGTTGATTGTGTTTTCTTAATACAAATTTCTTAACTTGAAAAGTGCTGAGAGCAACTTCCTCATGCCCGGGAATTAAATAAAATTTAGCCGTCTTTTGATAAACTTCGTGCATTTACACTATAAGCATTGAAATAATGTAAAATTACAAAGAAAATTTTAAGCCCACAACTTGCTCCCAGCACTTTTCAAAATAGTAAGGACAATAGCTACATGTGTACAAAATATATTCTATAGTTAAGCGGATATCGTTGGACTTTTGGGATTTTCGAGGGGTTGTGCCTGTGATTGTAGTACGGCTTTAAAAGAGATTTATTCGTTTAACTATCAGATTAATAAGACTGTGGAATATTGATTAATGCATTAAAAAATATGACTTAATTTTAGTAAAATCACTCTTATTTAGTATTAAATTTCACATACTACCCTGGTGGACATGATTTGAACAAACTTGAATCTACACTACCTGAGGATGTTTCACCATAAGAGTCAACTTTCCTGGCACAATTGTTCTTGAGAAGAAGATTTTTAAAATATGCTACCAAATTTTCACTAATTCTCAATTATCTCCCCTTGAATGAGGGCGTGGCCTTTCATTTGAAGAAACTTGAATCCCCTTTACCCTAGGATGCTTTTTGGCAAGTTTGGTTGAGATCGGTCCAGCGGTTATTGAGAAGAAGTCGAAAATGTGAAAAGTTTACAGACAGACAGACGGACGGACAGATAGACAGACAGACGGACGCCGGACAAAATGTGATCAGAAAAGCTCACTTGAGCCTTCAGCTCAGGTGAGCTAAAAAAAAGGGCTATGAACCCATAATAAAAAAAGTTTCGTGGTGTAAAGCTTATCTACGATTGCTAATGCGTAATTGTACGCCCTATTTTAATTTTCAATGCGTATTTTGTAAAATCCAATGCGTATTTCTGCAAATACGCACCTTATCTGGAGCTCTGAATTGTCTAATATATACCATACCACTGTTGTAGGAAAAGATGAATACATGCTATCAATTAAATGCATGAACTTATATAATTAATTTATTGCATAAATTTGAATACCTGCAAGAAAATATTGATTCTATATATGTAGGAAAATAAAAAAAACAAGCTTTATAATATACATTATGCTGATTAATTTGCATTTGGGAATATGTGATGGGCAGCTAATTAATTAGGTTATTTGAAAAATGATGCAGAGTTGCTGGACATTTTCACAGTGGCATATCAATATTTTTTATATACACATTTTTTATGTGCCTGGATTGATAGATAACATATTGCACATATTGCACATATTGTTTTTGTCCTGTCTGTTTGTAAACTTTAACCTTCGCCATAAGTGATAAATTTTGAAACAATGAGAGATTGAGACTTCATATTTGGTATGCATACTCCACTTATTAAGTCCTTTCAAATGACACCAAGGTCAATGACCTTGTGACCTTGACTGTGACCTATATGCTAAAAATAGTTTTTTATTGAATATTCGCCATAATTTAAAAACCATGAGAAATAGAGACTATACCTTTAGTATGCATACTCAACTAATGTAGGTCTTTAAAATGACACCAAGGTCTTTGACAAGAACCTTGGCTGTGACCCATATGCTTGAAATAAATTTTTTGAATCTTCGACATAACTTTTGAACCATGAAAGATGGCAACCTTATATTTGGTATGCATTCTCCATTAATTATGCTCTTTCAAATGACACCAAGGTCAATGACCTTGTGAACTCTGCTTTGATCTATATGCTAAGAATAGCCTTTTTAAACCTCCACATAAGTGATAGAGACTTCATATTTAAGATGCATATTTCACTAATTAGGTTCTTTCAAATGACACCAAGATCAATGACCCTATGGCTTTGACTGTGACCTATATGCTAATAATGGTTTTTCAAACTTTGTTGCCACTTGTTTCAAAAACACTTTTTTCAACAAAATTTTTCTATCTTTTCAAAGAAAAACATAAGCTTGAGTAGCTATTTCTTACTGACTCTGTAGCTTATTATGCTATTGATGTGCATGTTCCTCAGCACAATTTGTTAATTGTTAGACTGATATAGATATTTTTTTTTCTATTAAATATCAATTCATATAGGTAGTACTGCAGTGTTGCCCAATATTGCTGCAGCAAAACCTGAAATAATACATGTACTGCAATTGCTTTGCAGCAACATTGCCGCAACACCTTTCTGTCAATATTGACGCAAATCTAATTTACATACGAAAAACGATATTGCCGCAATATTGCTGCAATGTATTGCCAGAATTATGCTGCAATATTGCGGCAATAATGCCAGAAGATGTTGCCAGATGGTGTGTATTTTGGCAAGGGCTGTTACTATATGTGTACTAATTAACTTTGTATCTGTGGAGAGGGCTTATATAGGCTATGCCCACTGCCCAATCTATTTATATATTTTTACCAAATAAAACATGTTCAAATCAAATCAACATTTCTGCAATGTTTCTCTAAACTATAAGAGATGTTCTAATTTTCAAGTTTCACTTCAACGAATTTTTACGAAATAATAGTATTTTCAATTTTCATCTAGAGTTCACTTTCCGGTAGGGGACAATTACAGCACTGGTAATGCAATACTCTCAGAATATTTGTTATGCATGTATTGTACAATGCAAGTTTAACATGTCAGATATGAAATTCCGTAATGACAAATAGCACACAGTGATATTTTGCTTATCCGAAACTATCCTTATTCAATATTTACAAATATTTCTACTTCGATTCCATTTTTTTGGTGAAAATTTGAATAAAAAATTAAAAACTTTTTCTGATTACTCATTAAAACATGACTAAAATTGTTATCTTGAAATTTTTTGACATAGAAAGTATCATCTGTCCCCAATTCTTAATTTTTATAAAGTCTAGTCAAGTTTTGATTATTGCATATAAAAAATAACGTTTGCTTTTGCCGTTTTAAATGTCAGAAGCCCCATGCAAGTAAAATACTATGCAAATGATGCATGTTTTGACCACTTGATCGACGTAAATATTAAATCTGTTGAATATTTTCGAAGTGTTTGAGAAAACTAGTATATGATAACCGGCACATTACCAAAACAAAACTTAACTTTTGCTTTCTTTCGTGGTATATCTTTTTTGTAAATACATCTTTAAAATAGCAAACAAGATGTGTTTATGAAACACTATTCGCCCGGCGGCAACAGTTAAAAAAACATATTTTTAGCATATGGGTCATTTAAAAAAAAGTTCATTTTTTGAATGACATACCCGGGTAATTTGAAAAATGAAAGTGGTTTTACTATTATTTTTTCAACTTTATTTGAATAATACGGTAATAAACTACTAAAATTCACTGCATTGCAGAACAAAGAAAATATTTTTTTTTTTAAAAAGTGACATTTTATCTAAGTCATTTAATCTTGAATGTCCTCCCTGCTACTTTCATAAAAAGATATGTAAAACTCTATTTCAAAATTTTCATCAAATAATCTTTTGTATATTGGTAAAAAATGAAAAAAATATCATTGAATGCCAAGATGTTTGACATTCATCTAATAATATATGAGCGTTTAAAAGCATGTCAAACAACCATATACCAAGCAGAAGCAAAATGTACAGGTTTCTCTTCATGAAAAACCTTATTGCGGAATGTTTATGTAGTATAATTGAAAAAAAAACATTCTTGTACCTTATTTTTGTGATTAGAATAAACAATTACAGAAAGTTATTTAAAAAGGTGCTCTGCCAAAGCAATTTAAACTAGGGAAATATCATGGTAACATTAAGGACTCGGGTAACCGGAAGGACAAAACAGTAACAGGATGGACAAAAAAGTGTAACAGGATGGACAATGAAATCTGCAATTTAAATAAAAATTCTAACTTTATTGGGCATTATAAAGAGAAAGAAATGTAGAATAAAAACATGATTTTGTCAAATCTGGCAAATTCGAGACAATAAAAGACATTTATGTCTATCCTGTTATGAAATGTAATTGAAAAATGCTATTATTTATAACTTAATTTTTTGTTTATTAAAGGTAATCTATGCTATTGCAAAACTAAGCATTTTTCATAATTTTAAGAAAAACAAATGATAAAACTTAAATAGGTATATAAATACCAGGATAATTTGTCCCTCCTGTTACAATTTCTGTCCATTCTGTTGCAGGAGTGCATTTTTAAGTTATAATGGCACTATTTGAAGCACAAACATATTTCAATATGATTTACGAAGTTTTTTAACATGTGTAATTAAAATTTTATCACTTAGAAAAATAAAAGTATTGTTTTATTGTTAAAACTCAAGATATGAAGTCCAGTTTTCCTTACTGTTACCATATTAGTTAGTATTTAGTATAATGTACTCTTTATGCATCATCGAGACATCGAAACCATTTCTTTGTAACTTAGTTCATCTAATTTTTTTACCAGAAAAACAATTTAAAGAGTACTTGCATATTATGAAGGTAATTGATAGGACATATTTTCATTATACACTACCAATAAGACAAACTTATCGACGTTTGAACCCTTTCTTGATTCACTTTCAAAACATGGCACTCATAAACTTGAGACAACAGAAAATGATGACACACACACACACACACACCCTCACACACACACACACACACACCCACGGACGCCAGATATCCGGATGCTTCAGTATCCGGACGATTTTTCATCGGAACGAAATTTTTAAATGTTATTTTGTCTTGTTTAACTGGTGATTCAGATATCCGGATGCTTCACATATCCGGACAAGTTGACTTGGAACCAAAGCGTCCGGATAAATGAGGGTCCACTGTATATATATATTTATATATTGAGGATCGTGAAAACAGTTCCTAGGAAACTGAGATAACTTTTATTTCAACATTTTCTTTCTAGTAACAGGAATGACATGAACTGGTAGGACATGTCACTTCCTGAATGTTAAATGCACAATGCTAGTATTAAGTGGGCGGCATAAGTAAAACACCTATATTAGTTTAATCTGTGAATGAATTCAATTAATATGAGGTGCAAAATTTGTACATATCTACACGGGGTAATATTTTCCCTATCATTTAAATGAGCGCGTTAAAAAATTTCTTTTAATGTGACATGATTTACTATTAAATTTTACTTGGAATGCATAGAATATTTTTTTATAAAACACCTAGGAGATGATCATAAAATAACTTATATGATGTATGACCATGTAAATTAACCAACAGAAAAAATAATTTCACTCTAAAGAATATTTTTTCTATTTTTCTGATCAAAAGACACAAATGTGAACTTTTTTGAAAATGACCCATATAGGTCACAGTCAAGGTCACAGGGTCAATGTTTTGGTGTCATTTGAAAGAACTTGATTAGTAAAGTATGCATACCAAAGATGGAGTCTCTATCTCCCTAGGTTCAAAAGTTATGGTGAAGGTTCAAAAACGCTAATTTTAGAATATATGACACAGACAAGGTCACAAGGTCATTGACGTCATTGATGTCACGTGGTAGGGCCCATTTAGTGGAGTACGCGTGTCAAATATTAAGTCTCTATCTTTCTTCATTCAAACGTTATGTCGAAGGTTAAAGTTTGCAGACAAACAGACGAACAGATAAACAAACAGAAAAACAGAGAAAGAGACAGATAGACAGGACAAAACAATATACGCCTCGGATCTTTAGATGCGGGTGCATAATTATCACTATAGTAAATATATATGAGTCATGATAGGAAGATTTTATAGTGATCTGTAATGTTAAAATACTAGGAGTGTTTACAGAGATCACTTAAGTAAAGAATAGGGAGGGGTGGGGGTAAGGCGTGCAGAATGCCTGTAGCGTCAGATATTAAGAAATCACATTTGATTTGTAAATTGAGTATTTAAATTTACTTCTCATTATTGAAATTTATGAAAATATGAGAGATCAAAAACATTTTCTGAGAGAAAATAAATCTCATAAAAAAATTCATTTATAAAAATATCAGATGGTATACGTAGGATTCGAACCCCCAGCAATAAAATACTGATGTATCAAATTGCTATAAGACTAACGCGCTAACCACTATGCTACATGGCTCATGATGATTATTGACATTTAAATCAAGTTTGTGATATGACCCTTGACTTAATGGACTTAAAGTATTTCTCGGAAAGATGCGAATGTTTTGTCATAAAAGTGTACTTTTAAGGTAAAGTGGGTCGTCGCTCCATTTTTTTGTAAACCAAAAAATATTTATTTTAACGCAATCTTTTAGGATTATCTTTCATAAAAATGGAGCAAAGACCCACTTATATTGAAAAATTTTGTTAAAGTATGAAAAAATGATCGTTTTTGCTCTTTTAAGTCTGTGTATTCTTTTTCATAGGCAATTATTTTTAGTCTTTGTAAGATTTTTGTAAATTAAAGAGATTTTACATTAAGTAAACTTTAATATTAGATGAAATATGAAATAAAATTTGGATATAATTGAGATTAAAATTTTTACTTCTGTTGCGCTACAGGCATTTATATTCTGCCCGTCTTATCCCTCCATCTTCTTATAAATTTCACAGTCACCACTTGTGTTTTATATTAGTGTAGTACATGTAGTTGATCCTTTTTTTGTTGCAAGTACTAATTATCGGGAAATATTTGGTTCAACAAGAGAATTTGCATGGAATTCAGCACCATAAAAAAGAAGCAAGTAATTTTGTTCTGTGAGTGATGCTTCTCGCGAAATAACGCAATAATTTATTCTTCACGCATAAATAGGAATCTTCAGTATATAAATAAGATGTATCGAGAAACCATCATATATACAATGATATAAAGTATATTTGTTTTCATGGTTATAAATTCAGAGTCTGAACCTTAGGGAATTAAAGTGATCACTAAAGAAATTAAATCAAATTTCTCATTGTATCATAGTTTATCACTTTAACAAATTAAAGTGTAAAAGTTACCAAAATTTTAAACCATACTTTTCATAGCTGGCAAAGTTTTCACGGCAACTATACTTAACTAAAGTAAACCATAAATAACTATATATTAAACACAAGTTTGGCTTTCCAGAAAGCCTGAAATGTCATCTCTTTGGCTTTATTTATGTCACAGAATAAATAGTGGAATGTAACATTCATTTCTCAGCTATATCAAGCACATAGACATTTTTCGAATAAGACTATATATTATATTCAAACAAAAATTGAAGACAAGGGAGGGGACTTGCCGTGAACTGTTTAACATTTATAGGTTAAGAGAACTCAAGAAGCCGGAGCCTTGGACGCAGATTGAAAATTCATATGTGGCTAAAATGAATTTTTATACGTTAACATTGAAATACTAGTAAATTAATATCTGGAAATTATTAAATCTACGAAATTCGAGGTGCATTTGATTGACACAATATCCTTGCAATTTCGCAAAGTAAACTTTATTCATAATATTTGAGACAATAGGCCCATGGGCCACATTGCTCACCTGAGCAATATGGCTAAGAAAAAGGCAGAAATCAGTTTATCGTTGAAAAGTTTAAACCCAATAGTGGTCCCAACCTATCCTTAACACGGAGAGGGTATGATTTGAAAAAACTTGAATCTCCACTTACTAAGGATGCTTGCATATTTCCTTGACTACCTGTGGCTTTATTGACCTTTACATTTGAACTTGCACTGTTGCCATGCCCTACCCTCCAGGGGTCATGGCTTGAACAAAATTCAATCTACACTACCTCAGAATGCTTCCATATGAATAGGACTAATCATGGTTTTGCTATTTTTGAGAAGAATATTTTTAAAGAATTTTCCTATATACTTCTATGTAAAAATTTGATCGGCCATTGTGGCCACGCCCTACCCTCAGGAGTCATGATTTGAATAAAGCTGAATCTACACTACCTGAGGATGCTTACATATAAATATGATCATTCATGCCTTTTCTATTTTTGTGAAGAAGATTTGTAAAAATTTACCTATATATTTCTATGTAAAACTTTTATCGGCCATTGTGACCCCGCCCTACCCCCAGGGGTCATGATTTGAACAAACTTGAATCTACACTACCTGAGGATGCTTCCATATAAATATGATCATTCATGCCTTTGCTATTCTTGTGAAGAAGATTTTTAAAGAATTTTTCTATAAATTTCTATGTAAAACTTTGATCGGCCATTGTGGCCCCGCCCTATCCCAGGGGTCAAGATTTCAACAAACTTGAATCTACACTTCCTGAGGATGCTTCCCTTAAAGTTTCATCTTTCCTTGCATTGAGTGGTTCTAGAGAAGAATATTTTTAAAAATATTGCTAAATATTTCTATGTAAAAATTTGATCGGCCATTGTGGCCCCGCCCGACCCCCGGGGGTACAGATTTGAGGAAATTTGAATTTACACTACCTGAGGATGAATCCACATGAGTTTCATCTTTCCTGGCCAAATGGTTCTTGAGAAGACGATTTTTTAAAAATGCCATTAATTTTTCACTTATTCATAACTACTGTAAATCACTTTTTATTCGCGAGAACTTTATTTTCGCGTAATTACGCGAGACACTGCGTTCGCGAAAATTAAATTCTCGCGTATAAAAGTATTCCTTACGATTATATAGAAGAATAACAACTATTCGTGAAAATTATGTCTCGCTTATTAAGAGCAAATGAAAATCACGAGAAAATAAAGTGTCGCGAAAATTTAGTCATCTACAGTATCTCCCCTTAGAAGAGGGCGTGGCCCTGCATTTGAACAAACGTGAATCCCCTTTACCCAAAGAATAATTTGAAGCAAGTTTGGTTGAAATTGGTCCAGAGGTTCTTGAGAAGAAGATGAAAGTATGAAAAATTGACAACGACGACAACAACGACGACGACAGACAAGACAACGGACAAATTTTGATCATAAAAGCTCACTTGAGCCTTCGGCTCAGGTGAGCTAAAAAGCAGATGGGCTGTTGTGCATATAAGAAAAATACGAAAACCATAATCAGGCATTTTCAGAGTATAGAAATTGATGTGAGAGCGCAAAACCAACCCAACAAAACGGTCAGGCCTTGTCCAGTGATATGTTCATCCTGAACAAACTGAACACTCCCCGTAAAATGCGAACAGTGACAAAAACAGGATTCGTGTCCTGTAAAAAACATCACAGGTTCTTGACGTGATGTTATGAAGAATGTCCCTGTCATTCAATTCTAAGAATATTCACGTTAGATCAATTCATTATAGTGAAGTTATATTTTGAATTAACATAGAGAAATTGAAAATTTAAACAATGCAACTGTGTCCAGGCTTAGTTGAAATAAAATGCCTGTTATACTAAATGTATGAGAAATTATGCTTTATTATTCCTATCAAATATTTTTAGTACAATGTACATGCATTTAAAAAAAGTAACCACTAAGCAGTATTCGTATAATTTGTTAACATTTTTATTAACAAAAAAAAACCTTTAATGTAAAACCTTTGCGTCCCCTTTGATCTTACTTTACAGATGTTCATAACTCTTAGAGAAGAGAAAAAATTGATAACGCACTAACTTAAAAAAATGCCGACCATTTCCAAAGATTTCCCTTAATTTCATTTTTATGGGACATGACCATGGAGCCCTTTGGGATATAAGGGGGGAAATGAACACTTCTTACACTGTACATCAAAACCGTTTACTGTGCAGAATCAACTTTTAACGCTTTATATATCTTAAGCACATGAACACAGTACTGACGAAATACGACATAGAAGAGTGAAGAGTTCCATCAACGTCTTTAACTTGCAAAGCACAGACAATGTCAAGTCTACTTTTACACACTTTTAGTTTAACCAAGGGAATAACGCTTTCATGCGTTTAAATAGAGGGTAAGAAATAATATTTAAATACTATAAAGTAAAATTAAGCATTTACAAATTATATGGAAAAATCCCAATTTGCCAACTTTGAATTTACAGCTGTTTTGTGATTATATTACGTGACTGTATAATTTTGACTTCGTTTTAATAATCTTGTTAGAAATTATTTGGTGACTTCTTTTCCATTGATGTAATTTAAAATTGCATAAAAAATGATTGCAATTTCTTTAATTATGAAAGCTTAAAAAGAAATGTGTAGAAATTCAAGGAAATACTCATAATGATTCTCTGTCATCTTTCTTCCAATGCCTGTAGTTGTTATATGCAAGTGCTTTGAATATCTAAAATTTACTTCCTCACAATACATTCACTAAAATGTGTATCATTAGAAATGGCAGGAAGTAATGTATCAAAAAAGTTTCCGCCATTGATTCATTAAATGCGAGAACTACACTGTAAAAAATGTGTTTAGATGATAGACACTTTCCTAAGCACTTTCTTGTCACACTTTTTTTGATGCGTTGAAATTCTAAACACATTGAATTTCATTACGTGTAACGGAAAGTGTTTAGAGCCTAAACACTTACATGTTTAGACTTTAAACACTTTACAAAACATGTTATGATACATGTTTACAAATTAAACACTTGGATGTTTTCGTTGTCTTCCTGCAAGA
>PRKT01001157.1:49452-79371 GCA_003671525.1 Saccostrea glomerata
CTAACACTGAAAGAAAAACCTAGTGAATTTAGCTAGTGTGCCTCGTAAAGCGTTTGTCATGAATAGTAATCTTTCAGTTTACTGGCTAAGATAGTGAGTATTGAAGCGGGGGTCGTAAAGATACTTAGATATCTAGTGAAAGTTACTTATCAATTAAAGATCTACTAATCTTATCCAGTAAATATACCCAATACCTAGTAAAACTACTGTAAAGGTAGTGATTGTATGGACAGTAGATTTACTAATCTTCTTAGTGACTTTAACTAGCTATTTTTTTTTACAGTGAATAGATAATATAAACAGCAAACATCATTCCATTTAATCTCTTATTGCAGAATGTCCCTCGCAACTCGGGAAGAACTTATTTCCACAACGTTACATCATGCCCACGTACTGAAGAAGAATATCTAAACGCATCAAACAGGTTAAACTGTTCACTACAGGAAACCCGCTTAAGATATCACTGTTTACCAGACTCGGGATTGACAACTCTGTACGAGTTTTGTTATGACAATGTTCGACCGCTGGTGCAAAGAGGTAAAGTAACCAGCGTGTTAATACTTAATAAAATTTATTTTACTGCTTTCACATACTGTAGTCCATGTGAATTGTTAATTAAGTGATATAAACATTATCCATTGTTAGATTTCTGTCCTAGTATCAAACCATAATCATTCAGCGTATAATATATCTAGAAAACCAACCAACTGTAGAACAAGTGTAAGTGCAAACCCATCGGCCCTAGGGAAATATTGAATTGCACAACTTGAGATACCTTTCATACCTTGCAATTGGAACTTTGACTTCATTTTGTCCTGCTATAAGTACTGTTTTCGAAATGTTTTTATCAAAGAAAACGGCTGTGTGGAAACGCACTTTAAATATTACGCACTTAGAAAAAAATTTCAAAGTGCGTTAAATTTAGGACAAAATCAACGCACCTTGAAAAATTTTCAAAGTGCGTTGAAATTGGGACTCACTCAGCGCACTTTGAAATTTTTTTCAAAGTGCGTTAAGAGTGTAAATAAACATTTTATTATGGGGAAATTTAATGCACTTTGAAAAAAAATATGTATAAAACTAAATATTCTAGACTTAGATTTCAGTCATTAAAAGAATCAATTTGTAATAATGTATACGAGGGGTGATCAAAAAGTTCCATAAAAGAAAGAATATTTGGTTTCAATGTTGATTACCTCTCCGATTTTAATGCACATTAACCACCGTGCTGCGAATGCGCAAATCACGTGATATTGGAGGTAACGTGACCCCCTCCGAAGCGTTCTGTCACAAAAGTTAAATGATTTTTCATTTTAACAGTTTATTTGTCGGAAATGGTCAAATCTCGGCAACAGAATGGGTGGATAAAAATATCCTTTCCAAAATAAGCATGGCGACCATTAAAACACAAATCATCTGTCTCGGGAGAGACCTTTATTCAAGGTGGATAGAGAATGAGTGCCTCCTTTTAATCATAATTAAAATGTTCAAACTCTAAAGTAAACGATATCTTACGTATTTAATACATGTAATTATATTATTGTTCAAATATTCCATTATTTTTCAAAGTGAAAATTGAAGGTCTTTGATCGCAAATTGCTTAATTAAAAACACATATCTTTTCAAACTTGCTTTCACTTGGCAAGATGACAAGTATCAGTTTTAACCATTTGCCTTCCTTCAATAAAACGATCAATCCAATCATTAATTGAATTTATAGGAACTCATTTATCTTAATAAACTGTGTACAAATTATTATATTATGATACTGCAGAGGGATTTCTATGATATACAATAAATTGTACAGTCGTTTGTTGAACGAGTTCGACTGAGACAACCATTTTTTCGTCACAAGTGACCTACAAAATGACGTCATTTTCACATTGTGACGTAACAAACAAGGAGAAAAACTTTATTCAGCATATGCTATTTATAGACATTGTATATGGCTATGTGTGTACCGAATTTCATTCTGATCTGAATTGTGGTTTTGTAGATATCTAGAGATAGTTCGCAAACTTTTTGATCAACCCTCGTATCTTTCGAAAAACTTTTTAATTTACATGTATTCAATTAACCTCATCGAGGACAAGGAGAAAACGAGTAGGTCTCTCAGCCAACTCTTTTTTTTCTTTATACATTGTGCATGTACATGTACATAGTCATCGGTAGCAAATTGAAAGCGGCCTCCCCCCACCACCACCACCGAAACTAAGCCCAAATTTTTAATGCTACAATGTATCATATCTTTTACATATATCTTTTATATAAGGACAAGGAGAAAACGAGTAGGTCTCTCAGCCAGGTGCTTTCCCTCCTTTTCCCGGCACCGATGCATGTGCTAAACCCAAATCTATGAATTGCATAACTGGTATGACGTTATGAATTACATAACTGGTATGACGTTTAAATCTTTAGTTTACATGAAATGCAAGCAAACTAGAAAAATTAAGCACAGTAAAACATTTCAGAGAGAAAGAATTTTCAAAGTGTGGAAAAAATCAAAATCGCAGAGTTTCACATCCTGATGTGACCTCATCGCCGAAGAGTTATCAAACCGATTCAATTATTCATCATACCTAAGATTTGCAATAATATTGGCCAAGCCATATACATTTTTTCAAAGTGTGTTAATATGGTCGGTCTAAACGCACTTTGAAAAGAAAATTTATTTTTTCAAAGTGATTTTGTCCCAAAATTAACGCACTTTGAAATTTTTTTTCCAAAGTGCGTAATTTCAAAGTGCGTTGTAACACGGCTGTCTAAATGATGCCCGAAAATGATTAATTTGCATAAGTTCAATATTATTCTGAACTATAAAATTCAATTAGAGTAAACTTTTAATATGCTTGAGGAGGCAGGAAATAGCTCAAAAGTCTCTTGGGCATGTGAGTGTAAATGGCCCAATGGAGATTTGATTAATATAGACTCGTATCAGAAGAGGAAAGTATGAGAAGAATGGACCTGTAAAAATCTTACCAAAATTTTTCTGTTAGAAAATAAGGTCATGCAAGGGAAAGGCACTTCACAGTTATATTTAGCTGACCATGCATTAAATAAGCACATTTACACGGTATAAAAAATAAGACATTCATTTGACAAAAAAAAAGTACCACCTGGAGAAAATTTTATAAATTTCAGTTTTATGTTGAATAAAATGAATTTTGAACAAAGTTGTTTTTAAAAAAAATACGATAATTTTAACTTCCATTTTTCATGTTTTTTAAAGATAAAATTTTCTCTGATTTTAAAAAGTTTAATTAGTCGAGAGGAATGGTTGTATAAAATGTTTTTTTTTTTCAGCACATTTTTCGATTGTAAATTTTCTTACAGTTCAACAAAGGTTTAACCTATTTTCATTGATGTAAACACCTCCTAGAATGTGTTATATAGCACAGATAATCAGGGGTTTTAAATTACAGGGAATTACTAATTTTGTAAGAATGAAGATATAATCTTAAGCTAGATGTATATGTTTTTAATGACGCAATTCTTAAAGCGCTCAGTAGAGTAATTTTATTTTCTTTCTAGGATTTTGTGTTGTTTTTGACATCAATAGTTTGCAATTAGACGATTATAATTGTTCACGTTTCACCGATGGATGTCCTTCGACTTATTACGACAGTGATAAGTTATATGACTGTAGGTAACATGTATCTTCTTCATAATTACATTTTTTAGTAATTGACTTTGTAATTATACTGATTTTGATTAATTAATTAAACAGAAAATTTGACGTTTTCGCAGCTGAATTTCATAAATGAAATGATTGTGAAATGAAAAAGAATTATCACTTATGCATATATGAATACCTGGAGTGGGATAATGCTATGTGTAATGTATTATTGGAACTCAAAATAATGCTGGTAATGTGTAATGCCTAATTAAGAGCTCGAGGGAATATTATACTTGATGGTAACATGAATGTAATGCATTAGATGCTCAAATCCAGAGTAATACTGCCATTATTATAATGACAGTAATTACTCTGGGTTTGCATAACATGGCATTATTTTTATAGATATCAACTGTAAAATCACACATTCAAGTGGTCAAATTTTCTTGGGTTGAGGAAAACATATTGGTTCATGGGGATTTGATATCGTGGTTGAAGTATTGTTCAGTAGTAATATATGTGAAAAACTGCATTTTATGGTGGATATAAATTCGTGGGTCTCTTCATACCTTGAAATCCACTATTAAACCCCTACGAATATTAGTGATTTCACAGTATTTCAAACGAATAAAAATTAACAAATTAAAAATAGTATTATGATATGTTTATATTTAGATAGCTCGTTCATACGTAAAGCATGCGTATCGAACCAACGGAGATATATAAACTTAATTTGCAGGTGAAGAGGGTAATGTTAGAGAAACTTTTAAGTCATTACGTTAACTTTATCTTATCTTTTGGGTTTATTTCATATCTAGATATGCATCTAGGATTTTACACGGTTTATGTTTTTGGACAGATCCCAGATGTTTAGACATTGATTTCCAAATCCATTGTTTCCGAGGAGAAGAAAATTGTGCAGAACAAAGGTTTTTTTTCTCTTCTTTATCATATTTGCATAACTTTACAGAGAATGATCAGCAAATAGTTACAAATAATTAACACCCCCATGGTTTGCTGAATATTTTGACAATTTCTTTAAGCTCGACGTAAGTCATATACATGTAGTACGTGTTTAAAGTTTAAAGGTGTTGCAAAAAATTGGACCTTTTCCTAAGAAAAAAATATCTGTTTTGGCTTTTTCACAGTACAAAACCACGTCTTTACTTTTTTTCTCTGGACCACTTATATTAATTGATACTACACTGAATGAAAAAAAATGAATTTAAATTTATTTGATTTGTGAAAACCAGAAAATAAAATGAACGTGACGGTGTTTATGTTTATATTTAATGAATTTTTTTTTATCTATATACATTTACATACAAAACTGTCTTTTTTATTTATCACTATTTTATGTGAAATCATGGGTCTTCAGAGGGGGGGGGGGGGGGGGGGGGGGGGGGGGGGGGTGTTCCGGGTTTTAAATTTAAGCGCCATTTAGATTCGGATATTATCCTCATCCTTATCAAAATAACTTTTTGTTATTAATCTTACATGTATCATCCTCCATTTGTTATAGATGCTTTATACACACACATCCTTTTTGTTATTTGTCTTGATGCAGAGCAGAGCTGCGAATGTGCTTCAGGGCTTCAAGTACTTCTAGACTGAATGATCAATCAGTTTCACATTTAAGGGCACATAAAAAATAAATATCAATATCCGGTAGACAAAGCGACATCACTATTGAGAGATACGCATGTAATTTAGCTTTTCATTATGGCCTGTGTGAAACATTATTTTGACGGTTAAATTCAAAATAAACATGTTACAAACAAAATAGGGACACAGACTGGTTACTATATATATCGTAATAAATCTAATCTAAGTTTTCATTTGGCAAAACTGGAAGGATACGAATCAATGATTTCAACTTCCTATCTCTAACACAGCCAATTATATAAGATAGACAATCATAGAATAGATGTTTTTCATCCTATTTAAAGAATCCATAATCTGATCGTTTCCCTGCTCAAAATAGCATCAGAAGCTGTAAATGCAATAAAATATAATAAATACAATATTGACTTTAGAATTTTCAAGTTTAGACCAATACTTCCTAGATTCAACGTAATGTGAAAATATCAAGGGATGTAACATTTTGACTTGAGGCCAAAGAGGGTGCAGAAGTGTAGCATTTTCCCAAATCTCCCAATGTTGGTGGAATTTCGTCAAATTTGAATACGTTTGACTTCTAGAAACATAAAGTACAAACGTATCTATCTGAGATTTTTATTTACAAAATGCATCTGATGATAATGTATGAAATATATAAAATTTGGTTGATAGGAAAGCTTGTGCTCTAGGTTTCTGAAACATAAAGTAAAATCGATAAAATTTCGGAAATTGACATGCATTCCTGTGACCTCTTTGTAGCCCATAACTTAGAACCATAGCTCGTTTTTGGTAGAGGTGACAACAGCTCCTACATATGTAATTGACAAACTGTTGAATAATTCTAAAACACACCATAACTAGGGGTCTAGAATGGGTCCTAGTATATCTTGTCCTTTAATGGATTACTAAATTGCGAGCCTTTGTACATGTACTTTTGTATTATACTTTTCCTAAATACTTTAAAATTATTTTTTTCTGATATCTTTTAAAAACCTGCCTCCAGTGACTAAGGGTTGGCTCTGAGAAAATCAAGACTATTGTAATAGATATAATTAGATGTACCTGGAAAATTATGACACATTATATGTTCAGTTTACAGGAAATAAAATAAAAAGGATTTTTTTCAAAATCTTTTTTATGTGCATGCTTCATAAAATTGTTTTATTATTGCCAACTCTTTATTTATGATCGCTTTATTTCTTTTCTCACAGATTCCAAATTTTAATAACAAATACACATCTGACAGATAATGATACAACTACAACTCTTCAAGAGAATGTTGGGCGGTTGAAAGATGATAATGAAAATGACATCATTATTGGTGTGATATGTGCAGTCGTTGGCTTTTGTATCCTGATTATAGCTATCATCTATTTCTCGAAATATAGAAGAAATGAAAGTAAGAAATCTACTTTACTCACATACTCAAACATATCCTCCCTGACATACACACCCTTAAACACCCTCATACACCCTCGGTGACACCCCCCCCCCCACACACACACACATGTACACAGTCATCTGCTTAGCGCAGTGCTTAAAACGTACTCAAGACGATGTAAGAAGCTTGATTATAACGTTGCAGGTCAGAATCCAAATGATGGACGTAGAGAACGGTGCTTCGGCATAATTACCCCCCTTTTTACCCTCCTTGACGTCTGGACAAAAATCATTTTGGGGATCTCATTTTTGCTCTGTTCATACTTCTCTACTTAAAATGTAGAATCGATCACTGTAACCTTCAATCCTTGTCTAATTTAAGAAAGCTCTCAATACTAACAAAAGTACTTTCAGGACTCTGAGAAAAATTAATATATCATATAATGGTGTGCACATTGGTGGGGGGATGTTAGAAGCCACCTTTTTTTAATGCCAACTTCTTTAGAACCGATTTTTTATACTACATTTTCATAATATCACAAAAAGTTGGGGGCCAACCAGCCTTCTCAACGACCATTACCTATAGTTTAAGTAATGTTGGGACAAAAAGTGGGGGAGGAGGCCACCTCTGGTCCCCTTGTTGCTATGTGCCTTGCAGATCATTCTAACAGCATGAAACTATCCTGCAATTAGAACTCTTTACTGTGTCGTGTTAAGACCTTCATTAATAACTAAAACATCTTGCTGTGAAATGAATTAAGTATTAGCTGTGAGGCGTCTCTGAAAGAATTCAATAACCAAACTTCTCCATCCGCAGACCTACCCCAGAAAATGTATACAGAGATCTCCAACATCCCAAGATGTCAAAATATTCAGTGCAGGGTGGCAACGCACTTTGAAAAAAATACGCACTTTTTCAAAGTGCGTTAAATTTAGGACACACTTAACGCACTTTGAAATTTTTTTTCAAAGTGAATTAAGAGTGTACATAAACATTTTTTACTATGGAGGACATTTTACGCACTTTGGAAAAAAAAATATGTGTAAAACAACAAATTCTAGATTTTAGTAATTGAAAGAATTACATCTTTCGAAAAAAAAACTTTTTTTATTTTCAAATACTCATTTATGGTTCTTTCATTATGAACAAGGAGAAAACAAGTAGAAGGTCCCTCAGTTTAGTTCAGTTTATTGAAGACGAGAGACATACATTTCATAGACAATATTTACAATCACACATTTTAACACATGTAATAATGAAATGTCTCAGCCAAACTCTTTTTTGTTATACATTGTACATAGCCGTCGGTAGAAAATTGAAAGTGGACCCCCAAAGGTAAGCCCCACTTTTCAATGCCTATATCATGTATATCTTTGCGAAACATTTGTGTGCCTAACCCCCCTTCCGTTACCGATACCTATGCTACATTCAAATAAATGTATTTGTATATGGTAGGACGTTTAAAACTTTCAATACATTTTAGTTTACATAAAATGTATGCAAACTCGAAGAAATAAGTACAGTAAAACATTTAAGAGAGAAAGAATTTTCAAAGTATGGAAAATCTAAATCGCTCACTTTACATCCGGAAGTGATCTCATCACCAAAGAGTTATCAAACAGGCTCAATTATTTATCATACCTAAAATTTGCAAGAATATTGACCAAGCTTTACACATTTTTTTAGAGTGCGTTAATGTGGTTGATATTAACGCACTTTGAAAAGAAATTTTGTTTTTTCAAAGTGCGTTGATTTGGTCCGAAATTTAACGCACTTTGAAAAAAAATTCAAAGTGCGTAATTTTTCAAAGTGCGTTGTAACAGTGCAGCTCTCTCTAGTCTAAGCTTTAATAGGGACAACTGTTTAACAGAAAGTCGGGATCACTCCACTTGTGATACTCAGCATTACATGTAGTGGAAAACCAAGCATAAAAATGATCTAGTTATAAGTGAGGACCTCACTCTCGTGCAGCTGAGTGCTTTACAAACCAACCATATTTATCAAAAGCCCAGACCACAGAAGAAGCGACAGGAGGAGGCACGAACGCTATGGGCGCGGTCAAAACCTCTCGAGTAACCGAGTAATATGACCCAGGACGAAGAGGAAGCAAATGAAATGGTACATGTATCATCAGAATACGAACTATTATAACTGGTCGACGGTAGGGAATGACTTTGATACTAGCGCCCTATTCCCCCGTAGAAGCGGTATAGACCCCACTTACTTTGGTCCTTACAGGCAGGCTCTGTATTGATAGTGAGCCTCCTGGCTCCTTGTCACTTCTGACAGACTGACCTGACTTTCTGCATGGATTTGGGTAACTACAACTGAGTTGATATCAACATCTGGAAAATGTCCCCCGAATGAGTCCCTATACGTTATTCTACATCTCCTACTGTTAGGTCATGATGGTCATAAGCATAAGTCTATTAACATCCCCTGCAGTATTTTTACATATTGACCAAGGTATATGTACAAGTCTCAATCATAATATGATGAATCCACATTTTTTTAAATTTACATCACTTGGCGGTCATATTTGAGGGAAACTCAGAATTCTCTGTCCTATGATTTTCTGTTGTGTACCTTCATCATTTGACATAATTTATTTGCTTCATGTATTTTGATTGCCCAGGCTAGGGTTAATCATACTTAGTAAGAGAATTAAAAATATAAACACAGTTAATTTACTGCAACAATACCTACATATATATATGTGTACATGTTTGATGCATAAAAAGAAACATTTTATTTTCATTCCTTTTTGACTTTGTATTGACCTTAAATAGAGATACCATTTACTTTCTGACAAGTGTAAACTATATACTGCATGACTAAACATGATTTGTACATTATAATTTGAAATGGTTTCTGTTAGGGTAAAATCATAAGCAGAGGGATAAAACGTACGCTCAACTAGGACCTCGGGTCCCCCGCAAATAGTTCGTCATTTTGCGTAGTAATAACACATTTTAGGAACTCTTCAGGTATTAAAGGCACAAAAGTAAATTCATCGATATCAATAGGGAGACCTCAGGTCACCTTATATATTAATTGAATTTTATATGATAGACAGTTATTTGTCTTACTCCAAAATAATCATATCTATAACTTTATACAGATCTACTTTCTAATATGTATATAAAAGCAGAAACGTAAAAGTAATTATAGTGGGACAAGAAATAACCTTATATTATACATCAGTGGGGAGACCTAAGGTCACCTTATATTGTACATCATTACAGGGATCACGGGTCACCTTACATTTTTAATTATTAGGGGCCCAGAGGTCACCTTAGATTGCACATCATTACGGGGACAAGTGGTCACCTAACATTAAACTGTACATCAGTAGATGGAACAAAGATCGATCACATTATATTGTACATCAGTAGGGGACCAGAGGTAATTTTGTATTGTACATCATTAGGGGAACTAGAGGGCATCTTATATTGTACATCTGTAGGGGAACAGAGGGCATCTTATATTGTACATCTGTAGGGGACTAGAGGGGGACCAGAGGACACCATATATTGATCATCAATAAGGAAACCAGAGGTCACCTAATATTGTACATCAGTAGGGGGACCAGAGGACACCTTATATTGTACATCAGTAGGGGGACCAGGGGTCAGCTTATAATGTACGGTACATCAGTAGGGGGACTAAAGGTCACTTGATATTGTACATCGGTAGGGTACCAGAGGTCACCATATTTTGTACATCAGTAGGGGGACCAGAGGTCACATTATATTGTACATCAGTAGGGGGACCAGAGGTCACGTTATATTGTACATCAGTAGGGGGACCAGAGGACATATTATATTTTACATCAGTTTGGGGACCAGAGGGCATCTTATTTTGTACATCAGAAGGGGGACCAGAGGTCACCTTATATTGTACATCAGTAGGGGAACCAGAGGGCATCTTATATTGTACATCAGTAGGATGACCAGAGGGCATCTTATATTGTTCATCAGTATAGGGACCAGAGGGCGTTTTATATTGTACATTTGTAGAGAGACCAGTTGAGACCAGTTAAATTGAACATCAATAAGGAGACCAGAGGTCACCTTAAATTAAACATCAGTAGTGGGACCAGAGGTCACCTCATTTTGTAAATCAGTAGGAGGACCAGAGGTCACATTATATTGTAAATCAGTAGGGGGACCAGAGGTCACCTTATACCGGTATGTACATCGATAGGGGACCAGAGGTTTCCTTATATTGTACATCAGCAGGTGGACCAGGGGTCATCCTATAATGTACATCAGTAAGAGGACCAGAGGTCACCTTATATTGTACATCAGTAGGGAACCAGAGGACACCTTATATTGTACATCAGTAGGGGGACCAGAGGACACCTTATATTGTTCATCAGTAGGGGGACTAGAGGTCACCTTTTACGAGGGCTGTTCAATAATAATATCCTTGGTGCTCGGAAAGAAACAAAAGGAGCTTTTCAATAATTTAGCCTAAATGATTTTGCCATATATTATCTTTAAATTAAAAAACATGTCTGCATCATTTTTTGATCATTGTTTTTAGAACTCATTTTTGAGTATGACATTTTGTACATATATACTGGATTAATTATGGCAGATCCTATGATTTCCTTGACTTGTTTCGTCCCTCTGAAAGGCTTTTTTTTAAGTTTGAAAAAAGTTAAAAGACGAAAGATCTTGCGAATATTGTTAATGTGAAAGAACATTAACTTTCTGCTTATCCCCAAGAGTCCTTTACTCTTCAGGGCGTGTGGGTTCGGATGCTGTCCTGAAAAATCTAATGTAGTGGATTCCTGATTCTCATTAACCTTTTGATTTTCCCCCCAAAAAATTTGCTTTCTAGATTTCTCCAGAAATTAAACTGCCTCCCCGAATACTAATTTGAACAACAAGACCACTAATATTAAAGAAAATTGCATATAAATCTGTCTTTGTGCTCTTGCAATTCTTTGATCTTCTCAGAAATTTGCTATTTTTTTCAAGTACATCTTATTATCAATTTTGTTTTGAGGGATTTAAGCAATAGATTCAAGATTCATTATTTGTTTGAAATTCAAACATCACGCAGTTGTTTTCAGTCTTTTTCACTCATTGAGTACTAAGCTTTTTATTATTATCAAACGTTTCTTTAAAACAGTGTGAACTACTCCCGAAATGAAATATTTCAATTTGCTTTGTGTCGTACAGTCAATCATACACCATTAGTGATTATTTGTTGAAATTTTCAAAAAGTACAGTACTTGTATTTTTTTGTTTGCAGGCACGGTATCTATTTTTGATGCCAATTATATATTTTTTTATCATTGACATCCACCTGCTCAATTGTCTATAAAACAGACTGCTGTAAATTTTACATAATTCAGTGAGTATTTCTTTGGGACTCTTAACAACTTTAACAGCAGCTTTGATGAACGTTTAATTACACTCTAGTTTACTGATTCTTTACCATTCATTTTTAATGCAGTGTTTCGAATACTCATGTTTTTCAGCTTCTCAAAATGAAACTATATGATAAAAAGTGGTCACATAAACTGTTATAAATTCATTAAAGATTCCATAATGAGAGAAAGTCAAGTTTAATGCCATATGAATGATATGATATCTGTATTGTATGTCATAGAGTTCAGGACATTATTTGTTGAACATCCCTCGTATTGTACATCAGTAGCGGGACAAGATGTCACCTTATATTGTACATCATTAAAACTTATGATCAAACTATTTTGAAGGACAATGAAGAAACTGTATTTTAAGATACTTTATATTTTACATTAGTAAGACGACCAGAGGTCATCTTATATTGTAAGTAAACAGGGAGACCAGAAGACAAATATTTTTACATAAATATTGAGACCAAAGGACTCCTTATTTGGTCACCTAATTCAACTCAAGTGACTTATTCCTGTCTGGGTTTTTTTTCTGTCGTCGTGTGCTTTGCATTGTGCGTTAGCATTCGAACATTTTTAGCTTTTCTCTGCAATCCCTCAACCATTTACAGCCAATTTTGGCATAAAGCATCTTTGGGTGAAGGGGAGATTTTTTAAATCATGGTCACTCCCCTCCACCCCCTAATGCAAGAAAGTTGGAGCGAAACTACCACAATTGATGAAATCTTTAAAAATTTTCTTTACGCATTGACATCAAGCCGTCGAACTGTTGGCATAATTATTATAATCATTGACTCCTTTACCAGAATTGTGAAATTCATTGTCCCAGGATCAGGGGCCTGGGGGTTAGGGCAGGGTTATAAAAATTTATATCGTGAAATGCATTTGTTCTTTGAAAATCTTCCCTCTGCCTCTGGATATTAAACAAACTAACTAAATAGTTATGATGAGGAAAGGTATTCTCTCCAAAGTTTTGAAATTCATGACACAAAGGTCAGGGGTTTTGGTGTTAAGGTGTGGCTATAAAAAGTGTAAAGTTAAAACTAATTAATTCGTTAAAAGATCTTCCTTTCTGCACCTGGATATTAATTAAACTAACTACATATAGTTATGATAAGCAAGGGATCTCTTCCAGAATCTAAATTTCAAGGCCCCTGGCTCATGGGTACCATTGAGTTGTGGGGGTCTAATAAAATACATGTACTGTAATTGAATTAATGCTTTGAAATTTGTTCTTTGGTATAAACCAATTTTTTTTATGAACAAGGGTGCCTTTTCCAAAATTGTGAAAATGTATGACCCGAGGATGAGGGTTTTTGTGGTCAATGGGCACTACTTATTATTGTTAATTATTACTGATTATTTGAAATGCACTTTGTTTGTTCCCCTATGCTCTATATAGGTATTAAATAGCCAAACTAAGCATGCTTAGTATATAGTTATGATGAGCAATGGTGCTTTTTTTCAAAATTGCGAATGTCATGGCCTCTGGTACAAAGCACGAATCAAATTTAATTATTTTAAAGTTTTTACATGATGTTCAGATGACCTATAAGACCCATAGGCCTCTTGTCGTGTTCTTATAAGAGAACCTCTTTTATCCCGGTAATATTCATTTTATCTCTAACCTCTGATCCGCCATTATTTTCATTTTAGATATCTCTTGTTAATACGGGTCTAGAATCGTTGATGCCTTATTTCTGCATTCATATAAATTTTATTTTATGTCTGGTTTCCTTTAAAATGTACAACAATGGGGACCACTGGTCTCCATAATAATATACAATATAAGGTGACATCTGGTCCCCCTTGTGTTGTAAAATATAAAGTGACCTTAGATCCCCCTAATGATCTACAACATATTGATGCAAAGATTACACCTGTTTCTCCTTATGATGTAAAATGTAATGTGACGTCTGGTCTTGCACAGTATAAGGTGACCTCTGCTCCCCTTTCTGTTGTAAAATCGAAAATATAAGGTGACCCCTCGTCCCTTCCTGATGTAGAATATTAGGTGACCTTTGGTCCCTTTACTGATGTACAATATAAGGTGACCTTTGGTCAACCTTCTGATGTACAATATCTGGTGTCTTTTGGTCCCACTACTGATGTACAATATCAGGTGTCCTCTGGTCCCCCTACTGATTTTGAAAATTAGGTGACCTCTGGTTCCCCTACTGATGTATAACATTAGGTGACCTCTGGTCCCCCTACTGATGTACAATATATGGTGACCTCTGGTCCCCCTACTGATATACAATATTAGGTGACCTCTGGTTCCCCTTAAGTCCTCTTACTGATGTACAATATAACATGACCTCTGTTCCCCCTACTGATGTACAATATAAGTTGACCCCTTGTCCCCCTACTTATGTAGAATATTAGGTGATCTCTGGTCCCCTACTAATGTACAATATTAGGTGCCCTCTGGTCCCCCTACTGATGTACAATATAAGGTGTCCTTGGGTCCCCCTACTGATGTACAATATAAGATTACCTCTGTTCCCCTTACTTATGTCCCCTACTGTCGAAAATATAAGGTGACCCCTCGTCCCTTCCTGATGTAGAATATTAGGTGACCTCTGGTCCCACTACTGATGTACAATATAAGGTGACCTTTGGTCCCCCTTCTGATGTACAATATCTGGTATCTTTTGGTCCCACTACTGATGTACAATATCAGGTGTCCTCTGGTCCCCCTACTGATGTTGAATATTAGGTGACCTCTGGTTCCCCTACTGATGTAGAATATTATGTGACCTCTGGTCCCCCTACTGATGTACAATATATGGTGACCTCTGGTCCCCTACTGATATACAATATTAGGTGACCTCTGGTCCCCCTTTAGTCCTCTTACTGATGTACAATATAACATGACCTCTGTTCCCCCTACTGATGTACAATATAAGTTGACCCCTAGTGCCCCTACTTATGAAGAATATTAGGTGATCTCTGGTCCCCCTACTAATGTACAATATTAGGTGCCCTCTGGTCCCCCTACTGATGTACAATATAAGGTGTCCTTTGGTCCCCCTACTGATGTACAATATAACTTGTCCTCTGGTCTCTTAACTGATGTACAATATATGGTGTCCTTTGGTCCCCCTACTGATGTACAATATAAGGTGTCCTCTGGTTCCCCTACTGATGTACAACATAAGGTGACCTCTGTTCCCCCTACTGATGTACAATATAAGGTGACCTGTGGTCCCCTTACTGATGTACAAATAAGATGACCTCTGGTCCCCCTACTGTTAAAAAATATAAGTTGACCCCTGGTCTCCCTACTGATGTACAATATAAGGTGACCTTTGGTCTCCCTATTGATATACAATATAAAGTGACCCCTTGTTCCCTACCTTATGTACAATATAAGAAGACCTCTGGTCCCTCTACTGATGTACAATATAAGATGACTTCTGGTCCCCCTACTTATGTACAATATAAGATGACCTCTGGTCCCCCTACTAATATACAATATAAGGTGACTTCTGATCCCCCTCTAGTTCCCTTACTGATGTACAATATAAGATGACCTCTGGTGCCCCTACTGATGTACAATATCAGGTGACCTTTGGTCTCCCTACTGATGACTGGTATCCGCTTAAAGATTATGGGAACAAGCGGAAGTCTTATTTTGTACATCAATAAGGATTTAAGTTGTAGTATATGAATGAGACAAAGGTTATCTGATGTTGTACATTATTATGATGTGACTGAAAGTTGTAAATAGGCAAAAATTTAGAATCATGGTATATGTGGAATTATTTTTCAAATCCTCTCTTAATAAAGTTACGATCCTAATTTTTGGACAGGGAAAACTGCACAATTTCTCCGAATTCTCTAAATGTATGTAATTGGAATTTGGAGGATAAGTCAACTTGCTTGTCTTCAAATACCGTATATGTATCCCAAAAGTAAATAACCATACGTGCATTTTTTAAAAGTTTTATTTCTTTTTTTAATGTAGTTTTGATTGGTTTATGAATTTGATGTGTTAATTCCAGGGAAAGGGGAGGAGAACTCCATGCAGCCCCGAACTTCACAATACAGATAAAAATAAAATCAGGGGTTGACTAAAAAGTGTTTAAGTGATGAGGTTGCATAAGGAAGACGAAGGAGACATTAAATAATTTATTAACAAATAATTATTCCATTAGGTTAAAGGATCGGTGATAAGTCCGAGCGAAATGAAGAGGTAGGGGTGTTAGGGGGCAAGATCTTCATCCTCCCCATGCTTGTAAGAGATCTGCGAATGCAGACACTGGAAGTCGTTTACTCTGTGTCGCTTACAATTAGTAAGGAGATCAGCTGTTGGGCACTATGTTATATAGATACTATAACCTTACATGGAATAGTAAAATCATAGGGGAGACGTATCACAGGTCACCCAACATAACCATAAATGTTAAACTCTTATATATCATATGTCTTATAATATTGCAGTTAATGTTACTCAGCATCCCCCCCCCCACTCCACTCCCTTTATCTTTTCTAATACCCATTAGATGGTTATTCCTTTGACAAAAATAAATTTTCTGGGTTTTTTTTACACTGTAAATTATGCTCAATCAACTTTGTGAAATATTCCCAACTTCCAATGCTTCTTATTTACATTAAAAATCTTATTCAAATAAAATAGTTTGTTTTCTCATTTATATTATAGGAAATAACATGCTGACAGTGAATCTTATCATTTTTTTATAACTGGATAAAGTAATGTTTACAATTGTAATAAAATGCTCATATGTAAGTTTATTTCATACAGAAATATCTTAAATGTATAGACTGGATGTACTTATAGATTAAATATATTGATTAACCCCTTTGTAGTAGAAACATTTTTAAAACCTGATTTTCTTGCCTATTTTCTCATTACATTTCCTAATTTGAGTATTCTCAAATTATTGATTACATAAGCAAACAAATTTAAGACAAAACTACAATATATGCTGAATACCCTGAAATAAAATTGTTATATATGTAAGATGTGTAACACACAATGTACAACTTTAAAGTCTACAAGATTTTAAGCTATCTATATTACCGGTATACAATAAGACTACTTTTTCAAATCTATTAAAAATTCTCCACAAAAAATGTATTTATGCAAAAGATAAATGTTAGGGTACACTTTTAAAATACATTTAACATGAATCACATAAAGAACATAACAAATAATTTCTTTGTGCTTGTTTTTCTTTGGAACATCTGTGAACAAATATTCTGTTTTGTCTTTTTGGTTCATAAAAAGCGTCCAAAAATCATTTGGAATTGATGTGTACTGTTAAACCCTGATTCTCAGAATTTTAAAAGTTTCTCGTGTGTGCCCTATTTAGATTTTTTTTTTACATGTAACAAAGATGAAACTCATAATTTGATTTAATCAGAAATGATAAAGTCATCAGGTTTCCACATGCTTTTCTGACACTTCATGTACATTAACTACTCTACTAGTTTGTCTTTGGTCTCAATTAAAATCAACAGAACTTAGCATTTCATATAAACAAAAATGAAACCTGTTAGAAATTGAAAGAGATTTTTGTGTACTAATGCATTTTATTATACAAGACAATCTCTTTCTTTCCCTGAGATGAAAAATTCTCTCCTACATATAAAATGTAGATGCACTTCTTTGCATGAAGTCATTTTCACATGCCAAAAAGAAACTAATTCAACTAAAACTAAAACTAAAAGACAATCATTGAAATTTTAAAGAAATTAAAGGATGATATCAAGACCGAAAGTCCAGAAATTGATAAAATTCAACAGTTATCATCCAAAGATGTATGGATGTTTGGATTTGTTTTTAAACTTACAAGCAAACGATATGCTGCCATTGAATCATTCAAACTTAAAATCTTTCTATGCATTTGAATGATAATCTCAAAATCTATAGGAGTCTTCCCAATGCTTATCTATTTATGACTGAAGGTATGTAAATCACCAGAGTTGCTGTACTGCACCACTTGAATAAAAGTCATATCATTCCACAGTCTTGACCTTTTCTTTCCTTGACCTTAGTTCAAAACATATATTAATCCAACCAGTCGTTATCTATGCAGTGATAATATTTACAGAATTCTAAGGTATAACTTGGTTATAGTCTTTAAAACACCTTTGAACATTATACATTTGAATTACATTTCAATCCCTTCCAAAGAATATGCCATGCCACCTAACATATCAGATATAGTCTCTAGGTTATAATGAAATGTTTCAAATCGGTAATATTATTAACTGACTTTTATCCTGGAGGAAAATGATCCAAAAATCTATAGAAAAATCTCCTATCCATTCTTCAATTCAGATGTGAAGTTTGAAGGTTACAAATTATTGACAAAGGTAGTTATCTCAATAATCTTATCCTTTGATCTTGAACATTGTCCTATACAACTAAGTGTATTACACCAACCACTCTATGTGAAGTAAGTATGAAGTTTATGGAATGATAAAAATATTCAACATATTATTACATCACAGATTATAGGACACTTGCGTCTTTATGGGTGGGGGGTCCTATTGAGACCTATTAAATTCAAAATAGGACACACACATACACAAGTAAAATGTATTTACAGTTCCAGGAATGTAAAAAAAAACCACCAAAGCTAGCTTCTAAATATCTGTGTAATTTTAGGAGGTTGTAAAATAGATAGCAAAAAAGGATTCAATGTACATTGTATACATATATAAGAACTGTCTTCAATTTGAACTGGACAAATTAAAAGTTATATTTAGATATTTTGAGGTCTGTGGAAATTAGTTTTTTTTAAGATCTCACACTATCAGAAAATCTTAATTCAATTCTTTGATTTGATTAGAACTCAGTTTGTTGAATGACTACAATTTATCTTTTGTTGTGCATAACAGAATATGAAGGATATGAAAGGGGAGAGCTTTTAACCTTTTTTTCCTTCATCATAGTTCAATATATATATAATAATCCGGTCTTTATCTATGTAGTAAAGATTTTTACAGAAACCCACGATATTTCATAGTAATAGTTAAATAAACACCCTTGGACATTGTACATTTAATTAATATAGTAATTCTTTCCTCAGAATTTGCACCTAATTTTTATAAAGTCTATAAGTTATCACACAATGTTGAAGTTATTGCATTTCAAGACTCATATCAGTAATTTCAGTAACTAACTTTTACCCAGGAGAAAAATGATCCAAAACATTTATAGAAATCTCCTATTCATGCTTCATTTGTGTACTTAGGATGTAAGGTTTTTAAGTTACAAATTATTGTTAAAGTAATCATCTCAATAATCTCATGCTTTGACCTTGACAAAGTGTCCTAAACAACACAGTGTATTCCTTCAACCATTCTATATATAATAAGTAGGAAGAATATGGGATGATAAAGTTATTCAAGATATTATTAAATCACAGATTAGGGACACTTGCATCTTTATTGGGGGGGGGGGGGGCTATTGAGACCTATTTTATATTCAAAATAGTACATGATACATACACAAAAAATGCATTTACAATTCCAGGAAAGTAATAAATACACCATAGCTAGCTTCTGAATATCTGTGTAATTTCTAGAGGGTTGTAGAAATAAGATCAAAAATAAAGGATATAAGTCATACACAACAATTGTTTTCAATTTGTACTGGAAAAATTAAAAGTTACATTTAGATACTTTGAAATCTGTGGGAATTAGTTTTTTGAAGATCTCATTCTATCAGAAAATCAAATTTTCAATACTTTGATTTGGTTAGATCTCAAATTGTTAAATGACTTCAATTTATCTATTGTTTTGTATGACAGCATATGAAGGATATGAAGGGGAGATGATCTAGAAAGATGCACAAACCTGGGTCCTTTCTTTCTCATCCTGTGAACTATAATTCATGATCATCATGATTGACTTGGATTGAATTGGAATCATATTTATTCATGTGCTTCTTGAGTCCTCCATTTATCTCCGGTTTTATTTTCTTGTATCACTGTTCTAGGAGAGAATATTCTGTATTCTGTTAGTCTCTGCATAATTGACCGAGTTTCCCATTGAGAATCCTTGAAAGGAAAAAAATTCTAAGTTGAAAAATTGATATGCAATATAAGCTTAATGGAATTTTAAACATAGACAAAAAAGGGATATAAACACAAGGTGTAACATCAGATTTCGACTTTTCAAAACTATGGATAACACCTCCAGTAAAAAAAAGAGTAAAGGAATGAGTAAAATTCAGTTTTGAAAGAGAGTTCTTACAGAGAATGATTGATTGTATACTGTTTAACGCCCCTCTCCAGAATATTTCACTGATATGGAGACGTCACCATTGCCGGTGAAGGGCTGCAAATTTAGGCCTTTGCTCGGCACTTACGGCCTTTGAGCAGGGAGGGATCTTTATCGTGCCACACCTGCTGTGACACGGGGTCTCGGTTTATACGGTTTCATCCGAAGGACCGCCCCATTTAGTCGCCTTCTACGACAAGCAAGGGGGTACTGAGGACCTATTCTAACCCGGATCCCCACGGGGCTACAGAGAATGATGTAGACAGAGGTGTACCAATTAAAATTCATTTCACATGGAGAACAAAACCAATTATGCCCAGAAAGGATGAGCCTTGTGATGTCAGAGATTACATAGACAAACCCTTGATTGCAGAAGAAGCCTATGAAGAATTATTACCAAATTTCTTAAGAATTACCTGGATTACCCTGAAAGATCTTTGACTGGATAGGAAGTTCAATTTAAAGATGATAAGAGAGAAAACAGTTGTTAAGAAATTGTTATAGACATAGAATTTTAACCCCATAGAGGTGAAGAGTGCATTTTCAGTGTTTTTTCATTACAAAATTGTGTATTCTGATAAAATAGATGTTCTCACTTTCATTTGCTGTGACTTGAACCTTGTTAAAATGATTTTTGGTCAAGATTGTGGTATACACTTTGAAGACTATACAGACAGATCTAAGATTTTGGAAGCATATATATAAATGAGGTAAAAATAGATATAATGGTGGAATTAATTACTAGATTATTAATAGAAAGAATAAAAGCTCATAAAAATGATACAAATGATACTGAAAGAACCTTTAATGAATAGAGTGTCATGCTCCAAGGTAAATTTTTTATAAACAGGAGAAGGTCCACAGCAGTCCCCATATACTCATAAGAAGATTTTGGGTAGTAGACACACCAAGAAATTCTAATTCCATGCAATCAGATCATCGTACACTAGCTATAAGGTTACAACCTTGAGACATAGTCATGAGAGTCATTAAGATTTATTCACTGTTCATCCTGATGGGCCACATTATAGTATTCTTTCCCTGTAGTGTAATGTAAATATTCAATGAAAATTTAGAATTCATCAGCACTTGGGGATAAAACTTCCTCTCTTTATCAATTATGCTATTAAGGAAGCTGGGGGTTAATAAATTAGCCATGTATAACTTAGTTTTTAGATTTGCTATCTTAAGTTGTAAACTATCATTTGGCAAAGAAAAATGTCATACATTTTAGCTTTAAATTTTGATCATTTTTTTTTTATATCTTTATACATGTATGGAGCTCTTCTTCTAAAGGAGAACAATATAGTTTAAAATGACCATGAACCAACCAGATCTCTTGATTTACAAAATCATATCTTTTACTTATCAATTTAATTAATTTCAAAATATAAACATGCATAGTAAAAAATAAAAATTACAATTGTATGTCATTTAACCTTTACCTTAAAGTTTGGTTCTATGTTGGTTGATTGATTGTGTATTTCCAAAGGAAGAGCAGATAGAGAATCGATTATAGATGGTCCAGGAACAAAACATATCTTCAATGTTGATGCTGTAGAAATAAAACCATTATGTTATTATGACACAATATTACATGAAACAATGCATGTTTAAATATAATACCAAAAAGGATGAAAATGTTTGTTTTGAACAATTACCCGAATGTTTGTTCTTAAAAAATACTCAAAAATGTCTTTAACATTTACTCAAGAAAAAAAAATACTTCATGTTATCTATAGAAAAGCACTTGTTAATTACTTTATTGATATAGCAAAAAATCAGAGTAATTATTGAGACATTGAAAGACTTTTTTCTTAACAGCAGATTCAATTTTGTGAAATACCTGTCAGTAGAGTATACAAAAAAAAAATTACAAGCATGTACAACATGTAGTCCTAACTTTTTTGAAAAGCTTTGTTAAGATAGGAAAGTTTAAAAAATGAAACTATATATATGCCATGTCACACATATTTTGAAACAAAACAAAAAGTAAATGACTAAGGATTAATCTTTTGTAAATTCTTACTTTTTTTCTTATTACTTTGTAAATATCTCTTTGATCACCATTTAGTAATTCTAAATTCCGTGGGTGACCGACATAAGGAATTATGAAATCATATAATACTTCATCCAAAAGGTCTTACTAACATTCTGAAGATCCCTTGATATATTTAAGGCTAATGAAGGCTGTGCATGCTTATATCATTGTTAGAGACATTGGATCACATAAGTATTAAACTGCAATTAAACTATATAATCATGGTTAAATGCAGAGATGACCATAGGAAATGAAAACAATAAAAACAAGACAAACTTACCAGATATTCAACTATATACCCAATAAGTCTATCCAGTAGATAATCAAGTGAAACAACATCTCCGCTGATCCTGGAAAATCATACATATATTCAATGATAAACAATTAACCTCATTTTACACTGAAGTGAATCAATAACTTTTAGACAAACAGGACAGACTTGAAAAAGATAGCAAATTGTATTTAACCAAAATTTAGTAGACATTTTTTTTTAATTTAAATTCGATCATGGAATGCCCTTTCATAGAAATATTAAATGCACTCTGGGTTACATGCAGATTATACATTACATGAACTAAGGATTAATACCACATTTACATTCATAGAAACAGAACTTTACATAACCAATTACTGTTAATAAATAACTGATGTATATACATGAACATGATGAAGGTTAAAAAAAGGAGGGGGGCACGCATTCTATAAATTTACAGAGATTCTCAGATTGAGTTTTTCCCACTTTCACTGGACCACTGTTGCAACAGAATGTAAAAGTATGAGTGACAAATAAAACAAGAGATTCAGCATGTTTCATCAAAAAAAAAAAAAACAAAAACAAAAACAAAAAAAAACTAATAGATTAGATTCCTTGGCATAATATGATCTGAGTGATTATCTCCATATCCTTCATTTTTTTTTATTTATATAAAATTTTATTTATATAAGTGAATGGGTTATCCTTCATTTGGTCACTGTGATAAAAGATTCATCGAAAAATAACAACTGAGAATGTCACTTTAGTTGTTGTAAAAGCTTGTATCAGAATGTGGATTTTACAAGATATGCTACGAGACTCCTCATAAGAATATTCAGAATACTGATCCAACAAAAGGAATGTGAGATGATATATCATTACTAATGAAAAAGTATTTATCAGCATTTTGAGGATCTCTTAGTGTCATAGTGTATTTTACGGTAAACATGACAGTGTTAATATGAATGTTATAAACATTAGGTATACAACACAGTAATAATGGATAAATACAAAAATGACCTTCATAGAAAGTGTATAAACAAAAATATGTAAAACTTACCAGATAACCATTTTTATACTCAGTATAGTAATATACATTAAAACATCCAGTGAAAAAACATCTAGTCTGACCCAGGATTCAGCTGTTCAGAATTTTCTAGGAAGAAAAATGGTTGAAAATCAGTTTAAGTACTGAAATCCATAGGACCATACAGTTATTTACATGAAGTCCCCATGGCTGTGAAAGTCTGAGTTGTTGTGTCAAAAAAAGCAGCCACCGAGGCTGTGAAGGACTAACATGACGTCATAATCAAGATTTGAATCGCTGCCAAGTTTATGACGTCACAATGCATAGGTAGCTGTGATTTGAATCGCTGCCAAATCTGTGTATTCATAGTCTTAGGTTTTTCCAGATTTCAGACCTCAGCTGGACGGCCTGACATCTCATATTTCAAATCCGGTTTTCCAGATCTCAACCCTGAGAACTCACATCTCAAATCGGTTTTTCCAGATCTTAGCCCTAAAAGTGCACTCAGTTGACCCCCTATCCAGACCCAGGGGTGCACTCTGTTGACTCCTCTATCCCCCAGGATGTGCACTTGGTCGACCCACCTATCATCCCCAGGGCCAAAAGTGCACTCAGTTGACCCGCCTATCTCGCTGACCAATCAGAATTCAGCATTTTCTAAGTCATTTGCATAAAAAGTGCACTCAGTTGACCCCCCCCCCCCCCCCCCCCCCGCTAGACGTCTTTTACTAATGTTGTTGAATTTAAAACCGATTTTATAATCAACATTCCACCCCATAGTTCAATATTCAAAGGACATGGATCAAAACTCAACACCTTTGTACTACATATATTGAACGTTGAAAAATGACCTACGTATCTATAACCCAAGACAAAATTCTATAATACACCAGTTTCCCACTGCTCAGAATTAAAATCTGAATGCAGTGTCAAAATAATGTTGGACTTTTACGAGAAGCATTGACTTTCAGAGTTGACGGCTTTTTTGACATTTAAACTTACATCATGTATGGAGGTACGGAATTAATAATAGGTAAGAATATACCTTACTAGTGGTCATAGGTAATGCCCCTAATGTTGTGAGGGTCACTAACATGTGACGACTTGAAGTTGAGGGTAGGGTGGTTGTCGTTTTCTTTAAGGACAACTGATTTACGCTTTTAAATACATTGCAACCAGTTCTTTGGTTGAATTAAATGTTGAGCTAAATATTTATATCGTAAAAGAGTTTCCGTGCATTGTTCTAGTGTAAAAGCAACTGAGTAAGCTTTCAAACGTAAAAGTCAGCGCTACTCGTAAAAGTCCATTACTATTATTATAATATGATATATTATAATCTCTAAAAAAAAAAACTCTATATACGTGTAATCTTTACAAAAGAAAACAGTCCAGTATACAAAATATTCACTGCATTGCAAGCGTGCAAATGTAGTGTCGTAACAATAAATACCTCAAGTAACGTTGGAAACAATGGTTGCAACGGTTGGAGCTAGCTGTATATTCTAGCAGGGAAAAAAATCTATAGCATTTTTTTAAAATTGGCTTGCGTAGCGAGCTACTCCTTGCATGTTGACGCAGCCGTTTCAGAGCTGTAAAATTTATCACGCATTTCTCAAGGTGATCCATACGCCAAATATGATATAGTTCTAGCAAAAAATGCTTTTGTTTGAGTGATTGTACATGTATCAACTTAGGAGGTTAAAACTGTATAAAATGTCATACTGTTACATTATTTATGTCTTCATGCATTTGCTTTTAAAGAAATTTTTGATTGAATATCTGTACGATGTACAATTATTGCGTATCAATATATGTTCAAGCATGTTAATTGGATCTAATCTTCCCATCTGAAGTTCATTTATAACTGACCTAGAATACTTCCTAACACAAACACCTGCTGCTCTCATTAGCTGCAGCTAGTGTGCTTGAAAAATCTATTTCTAGAATCCAGATTTGCTGTGGGGATCTTTAAACTAATTACTCCATAACACTGACCACTGCAGCTAGTGTGCTTAAATTCATGATAGAATCCAGGTTTGCAGTGCTACTTTTCACAATTATATGTATGGAAGCCCATTAGTGCCAACCTGTATATATAAAAGAAAAGCAATATACACTTTATTTTTTAACCGAACATGGAGACATATAATATTCAATCTCTTAAGATGCAAAAAAAAAATCTGAATATAAAGTATTGTGTCCAGATGTATGAAAAAGCTCAATTAACTCGAGCGATTCAACTCGCAGGCCCTTCAGGCCTTTGATTCTAAACATTTACTTGTCTTACACACAGCGATAGAAAAATATTAAATTTCTCTACAACAGAAGTTCGTTAATGAAAATTGAATAGTCAAACAGCCTTTAATGTCTTATTCATTTAAGTCCTGACTACATAAAATAACAATGTTTTTATAATACTCTTTCGATGATGAAAATCGTAGGCACTCAATATGTATTTCTGTAAATGTCGAACGATAAGTATATAGGTTCACCCCTTTTATACTATAAACTTTTATAGTAAGTAGGAGTAGACCTAGATATACCTATCTTTTGTCATTTACAGAATTACATAGGAGGAGGGCATAGAGAAAAATAGTTTGTAATTCAACAGAAAATATCAGTATCACTATCGAAAGAGTCGTCCGTAATTGTCTAATTAAAAAATGATTTAAGGAATCACTGTGTAGTTAGTGTAGTATGCCAGGGCATCAACGATAGTGGAGAACATGGGATAATTTGCAGAACGGGCGAAGCCTGCTAATGCATAAATTATCCCATGTTTCCCACTATCGTTGATGTTCCTGGTACACTGTACACTACACTAACTAGACAGTGATTCCTTATATTTCCATTTCATTGTGAAAAAAATTGTAGATTTAGACTTTTAAAATGTAAACTAATCGATTAAAGTTACACGAGGACTCCCATGCAAATTTCAGTAGTCCTCACCCTCTGACGTGAAACACAAAGGCAGCCGCAGGAGATTTACATGCATATTTGGCCTCCTTAGGTCAGACACAGAGACAGATGAGCACGGGATTTGCATGCATATTAGGCCTCCTTAGCCCCTGACCTATCGACCTGCCTAATTTACATTCCGGCAGAATTATCAAGAAATAAACTCCCCTAACTTTCAAAGAGTCATCACAGAGAAAAAATTTCAAATTGTAATATATGTAGGCAAACAGAAAAAAAATTATGAGTAAAATCTACACTTTAATAACGGCTAAAATGATGTCTCTATAACAAAAAGATAGCAATAATAAAAACACATGGTAAGCAGCTAGTGGGAGAAAGGTAAGTTTCTGTACACGATACAGGACAAACACCACCAAATGCTTAGCCAAAGACTTCCATACAAAGTTGAGCCCCTGTCACTGATACATGTATTCAATTTTGGGAAAATTACTTTCTTGTTGTGAAAGTTTGAGATCCCGTAAAAAAACATGCCGGAAAAAAATATACCGTAGCGCGGCACTTTTACTTTCAAATTCCATTTATTTTCAACTACCTAGCTATAGGTGCGTTCAGCACTAATAGAAAATCCCTAACCAAAGTGCATTCCTCCCTTTAATTCCAATTTTTCGCAAAGGAGCCTAATTCTTAATATGCGATTTTTATCACCTTTATTTCACTTGTCAAATACATATTCAGTAGTCTTTTCTCTTAATGACTAATCAGGTGCCAGGTAACATTTTTCTCTCCGCACAACTGTGGGTGTTCCAAATTTCAATGTGTTTGTTTACTATATAGTATGTAGAAGTTTTTCTTACAGCTGATGCGCGAACAAATAGATGTGTCTTCTACAGGACCACTACACTGTCATAATAATTGTACACTACATTGTGCAAGTGTCCTTTGCAACGTCATAATTGCTGCTGCACTTGCATTTACACTCCTGCGAATAATATTTTTTCAAAAAATCCTGTGAATACGAATATGAACGTTGAATAGTCTCATTAGAAACCGTTTGCTTTTGCATAGATTTTGCATGAACTCTGATGGTCCAGAGAGTCTTTTTCAGGCAGGGTAAATCTTCGTTGTTTTCGAAGCATGAAAAGACCCACGGACTCATGTCCACAGCGAAATGTAATATGTTATATACATCACTCACCAGTTCTTCATCCACGAAATCATACAAATCCCCTTGAATCAAAGGTTTTCTTCAAACAACTAAAATTGACACCACGAAAAATGTCTTTTGTTCATATCATCTATCATTTTATCGAACTGCACATGTTGTCATTTAAAAACATATTGCCTCCTGTTGATAATTTTACATGGATAGATACCTCTGGGAACATTATTTGCCTACATATCTAAATTGTATGATATCGTTGAAAATAAGGTCTTTCTTGTAGACTTTTCATGAAGCTCGAAAATTGAAGATGCTAATTACAAAAATCGTCATTGTCCACAAAATGTAACTACACTTAAATTTCTAAAGTAAAACCTGGTTAATTTCTAATATTTTCATTCCTGTTTCTAGATAAACGACCACCTGAAGTAACCAGCACCACAATAAACCCATACCCGATCGCAGAAGGTGATACAGCTACTTTATCCTGTTCATTGACTGCTGCTAAACCCAGGGAAAGCATTAACTGGAGCTGGGTCAAGTCAGACCAACCTGATATTGTCCTCAAAACAGGTTCTACTTACTCAATACCCAATATTCAGAGAGGGCAATCAGGGAGGTATATGTGCACGGCTACCAACTCCATAGGGACATCTGAGCCAGTAACAATCAAAATAGATGTTCGATGTAAGTACTGATGGAAATTTGTTTCTTCTCTTTATACAATTGATATTTATTTCACTGGTTTACAGAAGTATAAAACGTAGCTATTGATGTTATTTAAGAAATAAATAACGTCATTAGTTGATCATTTTTTAAGCCCTCAAAATTCATTTAAATACCAGAAATCTTTTTTGAAATACTAGAAGGTTAATTATTTTACCTTTTTAAAAAACAATTTATTGACTTCAACTTTTCTTATTTATCCCCCATCCGCTTGAAAATTGGGAGGGTGTACAGTAGTCGGGATGTCCGTCCGGATTCTTGTACGTCAGTCCATCTGGATGTTACGCTTTGGGATACGTATCTCATCTGCAACTCCTCTCATACCATTGAATGAAATTTAATGAGATTTTCACAGACTGAATCTTTATTACATATTGCCATTGTGCACCTTTTATTTTACTTTTTGATACAGGACTTGTTTTGGGTTTCCCATAACAAAACATCGACATTGCCATTATATTCATATGGGAGGCGAGAGTTTCATTTATTGAGCTCATTGCGCACAGTACATCTAGTTTATATATAAATATTCAGCCATCATTTGCACATTCAAAGTATTTGCATCTCAAAAAGTTTTGTTATCTTTAGAACATGCTCTGAGTACGATCAATTTTTAAACGAAGTAAAGAAACTGACACATTGATAGATGTCACATAAATTTCAACAACCGTATTCAAAGTCTGCTTTTCGTAAATTCTGTCGTAACAATTTTGTAAGCAAATATAATATGATTGCGCCCATGGGAAAAGGGTCCTTATGGCATTTTTATGCATTTTGAGTTTTTCACGGATTTTGATAGAATAAGGTTAGAAGTTGTCAAATATGAATTTTTATGGTCCTACGTCCACTCTAAGTAGGTCTTTTCTTCATTTTAATCTAAGATACTTTAACAGTTTCATAATGACGTCATGTTTTACAACAACGTCAAACGTCTTCAGAGTGAATATAAAATGATTTTGTTTTGTAATTTTTCTACGGTAATTTATAGTTTTATTATATATGAAATATTTACCCATACACATGGTTTTTTATCACAATGTCTCTTAATTATGAATAATTATTTAATAATTATATAATATTATATTATGGATTCATCAGTAGTGTATAGTATTATAAGTATTTGTTTTATATTTCACTTTTCTGTGACACCAGTCGGAGACCTGAACAGCGGTCAAAATCCATTCAGTTTTTTTAGAAATGATTATTTTCTCAAACAAAATATTTACTAGTAATTCATGCAAGAGTCATTTGAGAAGCCCATATAATTCATTAGAAAATTATCTTAATTAAAACATTGCTCTCGATAGGTCAAGATGTAAATTGTTTTGCCTAAATTCAGCATAAAACGATATATCTTAAGTTACCATATATGTGAAAAATAATTTCAAAAAAAAAAAAAATGTATGTATATATATATATATATATATATATATATATATATATATATATATATATATATATATATATATATATATATATATATATATATATATATATATATATATATATATATATATATATATATA